>JAPKID020001108.1:0-15555 GCA_026931265.2 Tropidonophis doriae | reverse complement strand
CACCATGTCCAAGAACTTTACTAAATATCTCAGCAAATTGCAGCTTCCTGCAATAACACCAGCGGAACTGCAAAAAACTGAGCTACTTGGAGCATCTTACATCCTAAAAAGATACTTGGTTGATACCTAGGATGCTGGCAGCAAACTATCAACAATTCGCACCAGTCAATAGTATTTGTAATATGCATTTTTAAATGTTCAGTTGGCTGAGTTTCATGTTTTAGGAGTAACAATAATAACAACAACAACAACAACAACAACAACAATAATAATAATAATAATAATAAGCAAGCAAGCAAGCAATATGGGTTTGCATACTACCTAATTGAAGTGGTAATAATGCTTGACTAGCTACAGTGGTCAATAAAGATGCAGCTGGATGCCAAATGGGGTTGATTTATCGTGTTTGTTGCTCAGCATTGACCCTCATTTTGTTCGTTTGCCTTGTGCATTTTTAAAAAATTCATCCCTAAGTGTAATTATCAGTAAGATGAGCCTTTTGAGCTGCTTAAGTACCCTGACAACATAAAGGCAGTGAGATTACCTGATTAAAAAGTATATGTACATCTCTATCTTTTGTGCCATTTGAACCTGATAATGGAACAAGTTTGGGAGAGATAAAATCAGCAAATGCATTATATTTGGACAAGATACGAAATATGCAGATAACTCAGCTTTCCTTACCTACTTTAACAGCATTAAGTGTTCCACATATACTTGATGGAGCAATAATTTCAGCCTCTTGAAATCAAAACATGTTTCAATATTCAAGAATTAATTATAAACTTTCTGCTTAGAACCCTTTGTTTAGCACCTCTTAAAAGTTACTGCAAGCACTGAAAAAAGGGACTTGCGACTGGTCCTCACATTACTGGCCATCACAGTGTCTGCAAGGTCACATGATCAAAATTCAGGCCCATGACAATCAGCATCTATTTATAATGGTTGCAGCATCCTGGGGCCATATGATCCACCATTTGTGACCTTCCCAGTAGCTTCCAACAAGCAAGGTCAATGGGGGAAGTTAGGTTCATTTAACGACCATGTAATTCACTTAGCAGCCATAATGATTTGCTTAACAATTGTGGCAAAAGAGATAGTGAAATCGGCACTGTCATCATCTGCCATTCAGTCATGTCTGATCTTTGGTCACTGTGCGTCAGCACTCTCCATGTCCCTCTGTCTCAAATGCTTCCTTCATATCTGCCACCAGTCATCCCAGTGTCAACCTTCATAGTATTCAGCCAGTACTGCGGTGGCCCTTTCTCCTTTTTTTGCTGATCACTCCCAGCATGAGTGACTTTTCAAGTGAGTCAGCTCTCAGTACATGACCAAAGTATAACAGTCTCTCTGTGGCAATCTTGGCACAAGTTGCTTAACAACTACTATGCTTAGCAAAGGAAATTCCGGTCCAATTGAGGTTATAAGTGGAAAAGTATCTGTATTTCAGAAGATCAATACTGTATTTTTTGGAGTATAAGACTCTTTGAAGTATAAGACGCACTTAGATTTTGGGGAGGAAAACAAGGGAAAATATCTGTCTCCCAGCAATTTGCCTCCTTGCAATAAACAGTAAACAGTACATATAACATACACTGTTTGTAGTGTTACATTTCAGAATATACTTGTACAGATGCTGTTAAAATTGATGTGCTTTCTGGAAGTATAGTTCTCTGCTATTTAAAAGAAGATACAATAGCACTGGGTTTCTTCAGATCAAGCATTTCATGTAAAAAGCTTCTTAATTTTGTTAAGCTGTCTATAATATAACAATAATAAAGTAGTCTTTAAAAAATAAGTCTAATAATTTGAACATTCTATAGGCATCTATAGTTATTGACTTACCTCCTTGCAGCAAACAGTCTGATTAGCACAAGAAAAAAAATCTGTCTCTGCCTCCCAGCAATTAGCCTCTCGGAGCAAACAGCAAGTTTCACTTTCAGTTTCTCCTGATCATCTGTTTCAGGCTGCAGCTATTGCAGCCTCTGCAAGGACCCATTTGCTGCAAAGAAGTAAATTGCTGAGAGGCAGAGGCCAATGGGTGTGTGGTCTACATTCAATGTATAAGATGCTCCCAAATTTTCACCCTCTTTTAGGGGGGCAAAGGTGCGTCTTATACTCCGAAAAATACAGTAAGTGAAGCTCAGCAGAAAGTCATATTGATTTTTTTTAGTAGGATAATTATTGGGCAGTTATTGGAACTGCTTATTTTAATTAATATTCAGTATTAAGATAATAGGAATAATCTGCTTACCACATCCTTGGCATGTTTGCTAATAAGTTGGCTGGTGCCATGGAGTTCTCTGCTAGAAGCTGCTAGAGCAAAATTCCCCAACCTTTGTGGACTGGCGGAGGGGAAGGGAGAGGGGATGTCTCTGTGAGAGCAGCCAGCAAGCGCAGGCACATAGCTCCATTTGCTCACTGCTTGCAGAAATGGAGCATGCATACATACACTCACTGGCTGCTCATGCAAGTGGGGTTGAGCATGTGCATATGCACTCTTCCCCCCGTTTCCGTGACTTGGTCCTTAACTGCTCATAACCCAGTAGAGGACCGCAATTTGGGGTTGGAGAACCCTGTTCTAGAAGGACTTTCACTCAGATTTGGCTGGTAACCTTATTTCCCCAAGATGATCTGGTGATGGTAACCACTTGGATGGACTACTATAATGTATTGTACATGGGGCTGCCTTTACGCATGATCCAGAAGCTGCCGTTGGTAGAAAATGCTGTAGTTAAATGGCTGGTAGAACAATTCCACCTAACTAGAATAACATTGCTTTTGAAGTGGCTGCATTGATCACCAGTAGGTTTCAAGAACCAAAGATGAATAGGGGTGCCTAAGAAATACCAATTATAGTTATCATACGTTATATAAAACTACATATTTTCAATTAAAATGATAAGATTTCTTTTTGTTTTCACTGTCTCTGGATCGTGGAAAAGTCCATGCAGTTTTCTAGGCAATATTTTCAGATGTGGATTGCCATTGCCTTCTTCTTAGGGCTGAGAGACTGTGTGGCTGAAGGTTAGTCTATTGGCAGATTAAAACTCAAGTATCCCTGCACTTGGTCAATTTTTTCACAGGGCTTTTGGTTTCCGTCTTCTGCACAAGAAGAGACATGACTAATTGAAACTTGCAGCAAATTCCGTGTGTTTCTTTTTTAATATCTTTACCACACCTATTGTGTACGGGTCAAATAACTTACTTGCCAGTTTTAATATGTTTAAATATAGGTACATTATAAGACTCAACTATTTTTCAACTTCTGCTTCCCAGTTGTTGTTTTTCCATTCTTTGTTGTATGCTTTAATTAATTTTAAGAAACTTGTTTCCTTTTTATGTTATGTTGTCTAATAATATGACAACTTTTTTTAACTTTCCCCATGCTGTTTATAATAATTTTCCAGCAACTCTGTTATATCACACCTTAGATGTCTTTTCTTTTCTTCTAGACAAAGAATCTTTTCATTCCACCACACACACACACACACACACACACACTCACTCACACTTATAGGGAAGTGTAGGAGAAGAGCAGGTTGAGGTAGAAGGTGGGATTAAACATGTCATCAGTTTGGAGTTATTGCATTGCAAAAGAGACCCAAGTCCACTTCCCCCTCCCTGAATTCAGTTGGCCCTTATCTAGTGCTGCTTCAGCTTTGATGCTAATTGATTAGATTCTTACGTATAAGTAACAGTAATAAACTCTTATGTACTTTCAAACTCAACAAATGCTATTGGTTATTTGCGTCTGACAGGAAGTAACTCAGTCTTGTACTGATTTTAGCAATCTAAGAATGGACAGCCAGATATTGTAGGATATTCAAGGTATTTAGGACTTGGCTGGGAGCCTATCTATATCAGCAGTTCCGAGAGCAACTGGAATATGTCCAGGTTTCTCTTTCAGCCTTTTCTTTGTGTTAATTTATTTATTTATTTATCTGGAAGATCTAGTATCATGTAATGCCAAGTATGGGACAGAAGTAACAGATCATCTATTTTGGCAGGACATAATTTCTTTCAGATCTTTAACCAAGGAGGATGGTTTATTTTGGCAATTTTTAGAATCATAACATAAATGTAAACAGAAAATTAGAAAGATTTCCAAACAATATTCATTCTATGTACAGATGAGAGATGAAAAATACATTCAAGATTTTGGTTTCTATTCAGAATTTCAATTTTATTACACAAAATCATATTATTCAAATATGTACAATAAAATCAAAGGCTTCCTCTTATCAGGAAAACCACATCACAGAATGGAAGTACATCATATGCTATATCCGTCAGAGACAATCTGGTGGGTAAAACAAGAGTCTCTATCTATTTTTATTCAATACCCAAGTAATTATATTTGGAAGGTATATGGCAGCATCTGTTTCAGCATTTTTGCAATTTGGACAGTGCACAATTTATCAGCAATCAATCCTAATTCATTCAAGCTGATAAAACTACAGTATATGCAACTAGAACTTTTTAAAAATATTCCAGAACGCTAAGCATCAATTCAAAAATTCATTAAAATAAAACCATCTTAAGTGTTGGGAAAAAGCCAAGTATTTATGTTACACCTGGCTGTTGCCTATTTTCCGGTATATAGCTGTTTTAGGTATATAGCTAGATTTCAGAGGCCAAAAACTTTGAAGTCATAACCAGGAGTTTGAATTGTATCTGGAAACAAACAGTTAACTAATGCAACTTGAATAAAAGTGTTCTCTGCCCCTTCCAAAGGTTTTCCAATAAGAAGAATTCCTACATAAAGAACCTGCATTACTGTAAGGAAAGAAAAACCATATACATAAGGGGTGTCAAATGTCATTTCATTAAGAGACGTATCAGGGTTGTGTTTGACTTTGGGGAGAAGGGTGGACATGGCCAGGGTAGATGTGGCCAGCTTGACGTCACTCATGTCAGGGATGCCTGTGGTGGCTTGAGCGCTCTGCCAGTGAAAACGAGCTTCTGAGCACTGCAAGCTGCTCCTTCTCTGTTTCCAGGGTGGCCCACGAACCAGATCCAGTCCCCGGGTCTTGAGTTTGACACCCCTACTCTACATGTATGATAAAGGCTTTAGTTGGTTCTGTAGTTCTGATCCTTTGTCTAGGATATATACTTTAGGAGAAAGAAACTTTAATATCAGTGGTTAAGTAGAACTACAAGACAGGATCTGCCAATGGTCTAGATGACCATTAGATGGCAGTAAAAACAAATCAGAAATTCTCTCTGCTACTATCGTGTGGACATCGAGATATTTGCTACAGAGATTGGGTAGCCCCAGGTCTGGTGTGAAAGTTGAAATGTGATCAGAGAAAAAGAAGAACTATTCACAACAGAATTATTTGTACTAATTAAGTTTTAGCACTTTACAAAATCATCTAATTATCATATATTTTCATAGAATAAAATCCCCATTCTTTTATTTATAAATTTACAATCAGACCAAAAATTCAG
Organism: Tropidonophis doriae; assembly: GCA_026931265.2. Classification (NCBI taxonomy): domain Eukaryota; kingdom Metazoa; phylum Chordata; class Lepidosauria; order Squamata; family Natricidae; genus Tropidonophis; species Tropidonophis doriae. The sequence goes on along the minus strand of JAPKID020001108.1, from coordinate 10,101 downwards.
ATAGAGCTTATGAAAAGCATAGCATTCCCTCCTTCCTAAAGTATAGATTTAACTTTGCTAAATTATTTTAATATATGCTCAAACCCTTGTTTTTATAAAACATAAATTATGTACTTTATAAGATATATGTTTGACTCTGAAATTTTGAGCCTTTATTCTTACTTACGATTTTATGGTTTTTATATGTTGTTTTTAAATTGATATTTTTGTTGATGTTAATTGCTTTTCAAGGCATTATAAACTGCTTATGTGCTGGATGCCAGGAACAGGAGGAAAGAAAATTGATAATACTGTACATAAATATAAATAATTGTAAATATAAATGCATCAGAATGCTTGTAGAAACCCTTAAATTTCTCCAACCGTTAAATTTAGCTTCTCTCCTTAGGTCACTTTGATCTGAATTCAAAAGTGGAAAGTACAAACTTCTATTTCCCTAGCTTATTCTTCACTGAAGAGAACTAGCCATATCTTCTGAGTCTGCAGGTAAATTGAAATTTCAGAAGAAGATCTGCCTTCATTAACCCCCATTGAGGAAGCATCAACTGATCATCTCTAACTATTAGCAGGCAAACAGCGTAACCAAGAATGGTGACCCAGCAGTGTAACAATATTAAGATAACAGAAAAAAGAAAGAAAAGCAATCAGTAAAAAATCTGTTGAATAGTGGAGTGTGACTGTCAGGAAACCCTGAAGTATATGATACTTTGATTAGAGGTAATAGCTGGCTAGCTAGTTGCAGAAAAGAACATTTAATGGGTTTTTCCAGTGCACTGAGAGTGCAACATGGAAGATTTGGCATTAAACATAGTATCTTACAATAGTTAAACACTAGCATTAATCTACATTTCATCTGGCATAACTGTATGACACAATAGGGCAGAGAAGCCAAAATAATGTGTCCGGATGGACTTTAACATTGCTGTTGAAGTCTGTGATCTTAAAAAAAATTAATACATTAGACTATAATGGCAAAACAGCCATCATTTTAGCAATAAGTAAATAAGTATTTAAATATGACCAGCAAACTCAAAAGAACAATAGCAGAGTGAGACCAACACATTTACATATCAAATATAATATATTAATAGATTAACTGTCCAAGTAATGATAAATTTAGAAATTTTTAAAAATCTATACTATAAGTGACTCCTAGTAATTTAGTATTAAAAAACTATTATCCAAAAGTGACATTAGAGGTAAAAGTGAGAATTTCTTGGTAAACCAACTAATTCTTTCACAATTTTTGTTTGGTGGTAACACCAAACATGTCTACTGCATGAAGCAAACTTTAAATCCTGAAGAAGATAACTGTTATTTTTTTCCTAATTTCCCTGGGAATTTATCTGTTAGGCTCAAAATATAAATACCCATATAAAATTTACACCATAACTATATATGTTACATGGTTTCGACTTTCTTATTTCCACAGGGACAAATGCATTCTGCTATAGGGATTTTATTATTCCTGCCTTAAAGCAGTGCTAATGGAGGAACCAATGCTGGGTTTTTAAAATGCTGTTCTCAGTTTAGAGAAGGTTAAATAATCTGCTGGTTCCCATGCAGCCTTTATTCTTATTCTATCATGTTGGGACACCTTGTTGACTTCTGCATCCCTTATTGTTTGGATTATTAATTGTTTGGCTTGATCATCGCCCATTGATATCAACAGCAATAGCACGTAGACTTAGATATCACTTAATAGTGTTTTACAGATCTCTCTAAGTGTTTTACAGAGTCAGCATATTGCCCCCAACAATCTGGGTCCTCATTTTACCAGCCTTGGAAGGATGGAAGGCTGAGTCAATCTTGAGCCTGTGAGACCCAAACTACTAAATTGCTGGCAGCTGGTGATCAGCAGAAGCAGCCTGCAGTACTGTTCTGACCTAGGCTTCCCAGGAGCGTAATACAGCCTCTTCGTCCCGATAAAATCTCTTTTATTTAGTTGAAGGGAATTTCTCTCCAGCAAAATCCTGGCAAACAGTCTTCCATGAGATTTCACAACTACACACTTTTATCAGGCTTGGAGATTTGCCAGACCGATATCTTCCATATGTCACATTGTGGCAGCAATTACTTGGCAAGAAGTCAGGAACAGATCTTCACCCTAATGAATTGAACTGATTGTCTCCTGCAAACTCCTCTCCCCTCTCGCTCCCCTTTAATCCCTATGGGAGGGGCCATTCACCATCCATCTGTGCCTTTATTCCCGAGTCAGTCCTTGTTCCTTAGCTGTTCCCTTTTTCTGGCAGTTCTGCGCATACGCACTTCAAGAATAGGCTCCAGCTGTTCTTCTGTCCCACTGGTATCTTATTCCGAAGGCAACTGATAACTTGGATGGCCCTGGCCATCTCTGCCTTTGATGCAGAGCACTCACCAGAGGCTTCCCCAGAGTCCAGGACTGGCTCATGACCCTCCCCAATCTCTTCACTGTCTGAGTCTGCCGCCAGCTCTACTTGCCACTGGCGGGCCGCAAATACTGCATTCTAACCACTGTGCCACAGTGGCTCTTATTGATATTAAAAATGACATAGAGGGTGGATATGAAGCCAGCTTATGTTTCCAGGGAAGCACACCCATTTATCTATCTATGTAACCTAGAGGAATGGGCAGATACCCTCAGGGAGAATGTAATGAAATGTGAATGGCAAAATTTCACAGAATGAAATGAAATGTGAATGGCAAAAATTAAAATATTTTTGTTTTATTTTAAATAATTAAATAGAATTGTTAAATTGTCCACAGCGAGTCGGCTGTGGCAAATTTCCCATACGAAAGGAATAGGGCTTTTGATACTTACCACTGAGGTTTTCCTTCAGGATTTCCTTCTTCTGACTGAATACTGATCATTTGAAATTTGAAGAATGAACATGCTGACTCTTCCCTGTCTTATATATCTTACGTTTTATTGCCGCAACCTTGATAAAGCTTGTTTTATTCTATCCTAGTGAAATTTTTTTATGTCTTGGTAGCAGCTGTTCTCGCCTGTTTGCCAATATCTATTAATGATAATTACCCTGAACGCTATACCAAGTCCTTGATGCCATCGCATCATTGTGAGGAAGATTGTGATCTTATCTAAAGCTATTCTGTTTAACTCTGACACTCCTTCTATTATACTGGAGCATTGATACGATCATGCCTTGTTAGGATCAGACATTAGTTGGAATCAATATTTGAAAATGTGCCTGTTTTTGCTTAATAGCAAAGTTAGTACAAGGGTCAACAGCAAGATCATTGTGTTGAATGAGATTGTACAACTTCATCTTGTCAGCCAGAGTAGACTTTTCAGAGCAATTGATACTGAAAGAGAAATCACACAGGCATAACAGTTGTAATGGATCCTCCCACAAATATGAATATTGGTTTTGCTAACCAATCTGGTATGATGGTTGGTAGGCACTTTGAGTTCCTTAGAATCATACCAAGGGAAGTTTAAGCAGAAATCAATTTGAATAGACCAATGTATTTGATAATTAGGTTATTAAACTTGGCTAACTTTCCACAGGATGTAGTGGCTCAGTAGTGGCTAACACACTGAACTTGTCAATCAGAAGGTCAGCAGTTCAGCAGTTTGAATGCCTAGCGCCGAGTAACGGGGATGAGCTCCTGTTACTTGTCCCAGCTTCTGCCAACCTAGCAGTTCGAAAGCACATAAAAAATGCAAGTAGAAAAATAGGGACCCTTTTGGTGGGAAGGCAAAAATGATCCATGTGGCTTCAGCGTTTAGACATGCCTGCCTAATGACCACGGAGAAGTCTTCGGACAGTGCTGGCTCTTTGTCTTAGAAACGGAGATGAGCATCGCCACTAGAACCAGAAACAACTAGAAAGTACGTGCGGTGGAAACCTTTCCCTTTCCCTAACTTTCCATTGTGATGTGCAGCCATAGAGGACAGTGTGGAGTGTTTTATTTGCATATTATATTTCAATATATACAGGGAATGTATATTATCTGTCTGTGTCAACAGAACTCTGTTGCAATATAATCAGTAGAAACAGTAACCCAAAAACAGCCTTTATAAAACCACAGCGTAGACTTTCATTGAGATCTAGAACTTGGGAAAATAACATATCTCTACCTTGTGCTCAAACAAAATGTTTGTCAATCTAATTTCCATGTGCTGCTTTCAGTGCCTCCGCCAAGAAGGGCCTTTTCTGTGTTTCTTCACAATCAACTCTCCCTGAGGTGGAACACAAGAAAGCTTTCCTGCTCAGTGGCATGTTGTGATTTTTATATTGATATATACATTGATACACATACACACACACACACACACACACACACACACAGAATATATTGTCTCAAGTGTATGTTAAGGATTTTTCTGTCTTTCCAATGTTTGTGAGCTGCTCTAAATGAAAGACGTCAAAATTGATGAAAACAAAATTAAAATTAATTCAATTTCATTTATAATTGCATTGCATTTAAATCATTGCTTTCAACTGAAGTAGGCTTCAGTAGGCTTTACATACAGTTCAAAGAAAGGTCATGGGAAAGAAGAAGAAGAGATAAAGAGAAATAAGATTAACAGAATGGAAAGCTCTATTTAGTTGAGAAGGCAGTTAAACTTTGACTATGTTCTTGCTTTTCAACAAAAGAAGTCTGTTACAATTTCAGAAAGGAAGCATTTTATTCCTCAGATCCTCCTAGGGTAAAACATGCAGCATTCTCTTTTTCTACTAGCAGTTCAAAAGCAATTTTCTCCCCAGAGTGTTTGCGAAAGGCCAGGTTTCACATTAGAAGTATTCAAAACATTACCTGGAAATCATAGGTCTTTGTCCTAGACTGATGAAATTAGTGGACTATGATGCAAGTAGGTTCAGAATTTGAATAATTAAAAGAATCACAAAGAAAGTAATTGAATGTTTTCAAAATACCCATTTTCATACTGAGTCTAAAACAAGGAGTGCCTCCTATGTATCTACATTTGGCAAATTAGTCTCCTTAGAGATTTGTCTTCAAATGTCATAATATTTAAATACAGCAGAGCTCTGGCTGAGTCTCATACTGAAGTCAGTGGGAAATTGAATACACAAATGCAATTCCAAATGCAATTCCAATGAATGGGAACCAACTTATATGAAATTGTACAAATTAAAATGCATTGAAAATGTATGGATTTTCATGGTTTTTTTAAAATTGCAAACATTGCAACATACTGCCTGAAATTATTGTTAGCATTGAGGCATGTCTTAAGTGTTTTCTCCAATGCCTATGGGTATTTGAATAATTATATCTTCCATGCACAATAGATCATTAAGTAACTGTAATTGCAGGAAAGAGCAGTGTATAATTTTTAAATCCAACAGTTAATAATAAATACGTAAAAGGGGTAGAAAAAAACCCCTTTCTAGCTTTTTACAATATTATTCCTCCTGTTGATGCTGTACATAAATGGTAATAATATTCTCATTAAAGGAAACTAGATAAGCTAATGACTGCCTAGAATCTGCATAATTATTACTGATACAGGTGCTAATTGATTTAATCAGTATATATTATTCAACTGAAGTTTTATTCATAGACAAAAAAAGTCTTAATTAATGAATAAAAACAAATTCTGCTGAAAGGCTGGTCTCTTGATCCTTTTTTGCCCACCAATATTTTTTTCTGCCTGTGACTTTGAGGGAGTTATTTCAGCTGTTTCAAGTGCATTCTACAGTATTGATGTAACTGAGTTGCTACTTAATAAAAATTGAGAGAACTTCTCTGTGCAAATTTAGTTGCTGTCAACAAAACTCTTTGGATGAGAGATTTTACCACCATAACGAGCAAAGAAGGAACAAGAGCCAAAGATTGTAAATGATTGTAAATAGATTGTAAATCTGTTTGGTGAATAGATTGGGAGATGTTCTGTTCAGTTTTTATTCAGGCCTAATAACATTTGAAATCATGTGCGATATCATTTTTGTGTATTAACATAGTTGTCATTATTTGACAACTATGCGTCAGATTCTATAATGGATTATTTTGGTTATTTTGTTGATTACTTTGGTTTGTAATTGTTGTTACTTGGTTGCGATTTCCAAATACTTAAGATAATGTAAGAGAAACAAATCCACAACTTAAAAAGGAGCGTATATTGGAGACCTGGAAATAAACGTGTTGTTTTTTTAAATCCATAAAGACACAATAGATGATCAATTAAAATCATTAATTAGTTTGATACCATAAGAACTGTAAATAAGTCATACACAATCAATTCCGATGGCCTTGAGTATTAGCGAAGTTTCAGAAATTGGCCCAACCTGTCTGTAATTTTCCTCAGTTTTATTATGGAACTTTTGAAGCATTAGGCATAGGCTATAATAAGGCTATGCCTAATTCAGTAGATAGCAGTACCTAATATGGCTGAAGACAAATCACTGGGGATTTCTAAGGGTGTAGAAAAAGGAGGAAAACTTGTCTCTCAAGAACCAGTTGGAAATGCTGGTGGGAATTCTGGAAACTGAAGTCTCCACATCTTAAAGTGACCAAGGTAGAAAACTCCTGTTGTGGCATATGAAAACTCAGGGTGCTACAGGCAATTCCTTTATCAAGAGAGCTACAAAACAAAACCCTACAAGCATCCATATCTTTAAAAAAAAGGTAAGATTAACGTCTACACAAAATATTGTATGAATCTACAATCAGAATAAATAAACAGAAGAAACAGTGTTTTGCCATTCTGTTTATTTGATGAGTATAGTATTGAAGCAAACATACATATTGAATAACCTTGAGCTAATATAAAAATAGTCATACAAACATATGGTACTGTACATATATTGCACAATATTCAATATTGTTATTGATGCTTCATAATTTTTATAACTTTTGATTTATAGTGCTACCTTTGAAGTGATATAGAAACATTTAGAATGAATGAATGAATGAATGAATGAATGAATGAATGAATGAATGAATGAATGGATGGATGGATGGATGGATGAATGAATAATCTTTACACTTTCATTCATGTTCCCAATCGAGAGTCCTGAAAGATTATAATCCTTTCCTTATAAATTCATACTTTATGAAACATAGTAGGATATGACATAAGAAAGTTCAATTTGAAAAAAATTCCATTTCTACTCTGCAGTTTTTGTCTTGAATAAATCGAGAGCTTAGATGGCTTATCTCAGCATACTGTTCTGTCCATGTTAAATAACTTGTACTATAAAAGCTGATAATTTATTTTTAAAGATGAGAAGTTAGAGTAACTTTTTAAAATGCTGCTTATCTTAATAAAATAATCTTACATCTCTGATTCAGTGTGCAGAGAGGAAAAAAACAGAAGATGGTGAATTGGAAAAAAACGCATTAGATAAGGCCTAATGTGGGAATTTGCTTATTTATACACAACAGAAATTCTAAGCCCATGAAATAATTGCATTGGTTTCCAATGTGGCATTTGTATTTATATAGGCATATTTCAATTACATTGACTTGAAGTAATCAAAGACAAATAAAAGTATTTTGTTCCTCATCTCTTATCTTTTTCTCTGTCTTATTCAGTCACAGTTGAGGGAGCTTGTAGATTTCATCCCAATACTAAGTGTGTATGCATATCTGTATAATTGTTCTATTTAAAAAAAGAAGAAAAAAATGAAGTGCATTTCAGACTCAGAAAGAGGAAGTGTAAGAAATCCTGAAACTTACTGTTAGTTTGATTTCACTCTCAATGGAAATGAAGATGCCAGAAATCAAACTTTCAATCTTTTCTAAATTTCTTTTTTATTGGCAGTTTGAATGGTGCACTTTATTTCTTGGTAGTAGGATTCCCCATTAGGCATTTGTCTTGTTGACATGTGAATATCCTGTTGTCACAGATTAACGTAGAAGTGTGCTTGGAAGCAGGATGCCATTTAAGATAGTCCTTGAGCAAACACCTAGATCAGAGGATGGTCATCTGGTGGCTTTTGGACAAGCTGACCGCAAGTCTTATAGTTTATTGGATTTGTAACATTAAACAATTGCCTTAGTTTCCTAACTTAAAAGTTTAATTGCTGAAACAACAAATGTTCTTGATATCAGGGAGAAAACAGGAGGCATTCTTTTTGGTGTTATTCTGATAGTACCAGGATCAAAAGTAAAATGGTGATAAGTTATATGTCAGCTATTCTTTTTAGACATTCAGAAAGTCATCCTGTTCTTAGGCCTGATTTACTGAAGGGATACTGAATAACAGAGTTGGAAGGGACCTCGTAGGTCATCTAGTCCAACCCCCTGCCCAGAAAGGAAATCCTATACCATTTCTGACAGATGGCAGTCCAGTCTCTTCTTGAAAGTCTTCAATGATGAAGTTTCCATAACTTCTCAAGTCAAGCTGTTCCATTGGTTAATTGTTCTCACTGTCCTTATTGCTCCTTATTTCTAGGTTGAATCTCTACTTTTTCAGTTCTTTCCATTATTCCTTGTATGGCCTTCAGGTGTTTTGCAAAACAGGTTGACCCGCTCCTCTCTGTCACAGTCCCTCAAATATTGGAACACTGCTATCATACTAACACAGCCTCCTGCAGCACTCTGCTGGCCAAAACAGCCACCTTCCCCACACACTGTTTGGGTTGGCAGAATGCTACAGGAAGCCCTCCAGGCTGAAAATGGGGGTGTAGGGAGACTGCGTGCAGCCCCCTCATGTCCCATTTTGGCTGCCAGAGGCACCATGGGTCGGACCTTTGCTATTTCCAGGCCGACCTCACGGGCCAGATTTAAGCACTCTACAGACCGGTGCAGCCCATGGACCTTGAGTTTGACACTCCTGACCTAATCTAATCTGTACATGTACTTTTGGTTTTTCTTGCCTAAGTGTAAGGCTTTACTTTTCTCTACCTTTGAAGCTATGTGAGCTAATAAGCGGATCTGGAGCCAATCAATGCTTGGATAAGAGACAGCTTAGGGTTCTTATTTAAAGCAATATGATCTCTAATAACAGAAAAAGAGCAGAAGTAAGAATTATTTTTAAAATACTTTAATACTTATTTTTACAATTATTTTTAGGCTCAATTATCCTTTAAGATCAGAAAGGAGTAAAAGTGAAGTTGGGAATTGATTAAAAAATTGTGGAGGCCAGTAATAGCTCTAGTCTAGACTATTATTTGCTAAATTCATACGTGTGCCACTCTTAACAAATTAGCTGTATTCTGAGTGTGACACTACACTTAATTTTGATTACATACCTGCTTTGCTCTCTGAGAAATTTAAACCCTCCAGTATGCACAATCCAATTTGCAATGAATATTTGATCCAGTAAATATGCAAGGATAGAAAACAAGCCATGGAGTTATTTTTTCTTTCTTCAGAAAGGAAGTATAAGGAAGTTTCAAATGAAATATTAATTGATAATATCTGTGTAAGTTTGATTAGAGCAATGATTCTCAACCTTAGCAGCTTAAAGATGTGCGAACATGAAGCATGACTGTTTTGGTAACTCTGGAAGTCCACACATGTGAAAGTGGCTATGATTGAGAAACATTGGATTAGAGGGATAGATATTCAGAATTCCTCTCTCTGATTACATTCATCTGACAAATGTGGATTTTCTAATGTTATTCCATTCAAGTATTATGCATGTCTGATTCTGCTTAGCTTTTCAAGATTCTCAAGATTTTATGACTGGATGATGCAGGAGTAAAATTCATTTTTTTTACTTCCAGTTCTGTGGGTGTGGCTTGGTGGGTGTGGCAGAAGAAGGATACTGCAAAATCTCCATTCCCTTCCCATTCCAGGGGAAGGCTATTGTAAAATCTACATTCCCACCCCACTCTGGTGCCAACTAGAGGCGGTATTTACTGGTTCTCTGAACTATTGAAAATTTCCACTACTTATCAGGACCTGATCAATTTTATCCCTGGCTTAGTGGCTACTAAGGACTGTCTCCTCTATGCTTTTAGTATATATTCCTGAATTTAAGGATAGTTTTTTCGGAACTGGGGAAATTGAATTACATATATCACTCTTGAAAGAAGAAATGTTAGACTTTTGTTATAATAGCTGGCTAGTTAGGCATTTTGGATTATTCAGAAGACCCATCTTGTTTCCATGACCCTTGTGGTCTTGGATTAGAGCACATTTTAAACCTACTTATTCCACATTTGATCCTATGTCATGCCTTCAACC
>JAPKID020001107.1:0-15555 GCA_026931265.2 Tropidonophis doriae | reverse complement strand
CTGATTGGCTAGGGCACGGCTGCCTGAGTTAATCCTTTCCGCCTGACCTGGCATCCGGCCAGGAAGACTATTTAAAGAGCCGCTCAGCGCAGGCAATTCAATTCGCTGTCTGCTGAGCTGAAAGTCACTTGCCTTGCCTTGCCTTGCATTGCAATAAAAGAGCTGAAGCTGAACCACGTGTCGGTCTCTTTCTGAGCTTTTAACACATTTCTTTAAAAATTAAATTAACTTAATTGATGAGTTTCCAATGTGTACATCTGTTCCCATTGGGTGTAATATGAAAGAGTCTTCTGCAGATGATTAAACAACATATCAAGGATGGAGAAAATCATATCTTCTGGTTTTATTCTTTTTGGTTTGATATGTTTCTCTGTACCAACATTACATATCCAGTTTTGTACCCTGAATTTTGATGCACATAACTAGGATGCATGTGGCTTCTGTGCATAAAACCTTAAAATATTACCGGCCAAGGAGTTGAGCAAATGAATCCATCACATTTGCTTTTCTTTCATGAATTGATTATTCCTATTCTGGGCCATTTGTTCAAAACTTTAGAAAACAACGTGCTTTGTGAATGGCATGTTAACAAGGGCATGTAGAGAACACCTGAGCAAAAATAAATTCAACCATTATGTAGGAGATGCTATTTACTATAAAGACTGCAAATTTTAATCATGAGGTTTTATATTTTCCACAAAAACAAAATAACCTATAAAGAGAATTGTTCAAACTGTTTCTGAAATTGATCCTTGAGGACTTTGACATAACCTTACTGATCTGGAAACAGCAGTTGGCCCAGACTTAAATACATTCTTGTTCAACTATCTTTTAATGTATTTTTTAATTGATTTGACTGCATTTCTCTAATTATTTTTTCTTTCAATAAATCTATATTTTTCAAAATAAATGAAAACAAAAAAATGTTCAATAAAATCATCAAAAGTAAACTAACATTGAAATTCATAACACTATTGAGACAGATCAAAATGCACAAGTTTAATCAAATGCCTGGTTGAACCACTATATTTTAAGATGACAGGTGCAGAAACTAACAAGCTATTCATTTGACCACAATAAGCTTCAGCAGTATGAAAAGATACCCTTGTTTAATAATAATTCCATAAAATTATACTTGGATTATTTTTCAATCAATGAATCTTTAAATGCAGGAGATTTTGATAAATTTTTGAAGAATTGTAAATATTGAGAGCTCTATTAAGAAATGTATTCATAAGTTTGGTTTGGCATATACGGTCCTTTATAGATGCATTTTTGTTGTTTAATTCTTCTTTTGGAAGCTCATTATTCTGTGACTTGTTGGCTAGGTATCTATTTAAACAGCATGACATCTAATTGGCTTTCCTGGACAGTCATAAATTCCATTGAGTGTATCTCTCACATGTATTTATAATCATTAATCAGTCAACTAATTGTTTATTGGCATTTTTAAAAGTTCTGTGCATAGTTTACTACATCAGTTTCAGTAAGGATGATAAACATATAAATATGTGTGCAAATAGTACTTGTGTGATTTGCAAGCTCAGACAAGAGTGGTGATTAGGGATACTGAAAGTTCTAGTCTTGTGAAAGAAAGCTAAAGAAATTGACTATCAATTCCACACACCAGCTACAAGAACAGAGCACCTAACAAAACTGCCAGTCATCTTTTTCTATAGATATACTTACAATTACTTTACATGCTTAGCTACATCAGCAAAATTATTATTTGGAATATATTTACAAAATTACTTGCAAGTAGTTCTACTTGTCATTATTCACAAAGTCATATTTGTTTCTGCTGGTAATCATTCCAGTGTTTATGTGCTATCATAGTAGTGTCCTCTGATGTATTACTGTCTGCTATACTAAAGACCAAAATAGGAAATAGGAAACTGGAAGTTGGGGAATAGACTTCCAGGTTGCCCATTGGACCATTTTTCTTCCTCTGGAACAGTGGTGGGTTTCAAAATTTTTTAGAATCTCTTATGTAGGTGTGGCCTACTTTGTGGGAGTGGCTTATGGGTCATGTGACTAAGTGGAAGGGCTTGGCAGTCATGTCACTGGGTGGGCGTGGCCAACTTGTAAAATATGGTGAAACTCACTTAACAATGCTCTTGCTTGGCAACTGAAATGTTGGCTCAGAAACTCTGTCATTTGAAATACACAAATCTTAAAACTGTCAGGAAAAAGACCCTTGCACCCTAACCCTTTAGAAAAAAAATCCCAGGGGTGTTCAAATTTTATCTTGATGATGTGCGGATGGGTGGGGGGAGGTAGCAGGAACCATTTCTAAACAGCACTGTAGATTTGTAAAACCCATGCTTTAGAAGCTCCAGAGAGTGAAAAACGACCAAAAATCAACTGCCCAGGGCACACATGCCCTCTGGAGCTGACAGGGCAATGCCTCATGTGCCCTCATAAATGGCTCCATGTGCCACCTGTGGCACGCGTGCCATAGGTTCCCCATCACGGATCTATGGTGTCCTTATTGGCATTGTGACTAGGTCAATGGTGCCAAACTGGCGGACTATGGACCGGATGTGTCACATGTAGGCCACACCTACCTCAGCTCTGTGAATGGGAAAAACATTGCAAAAATCACATGATGGCAATGTGATTCCATGAGTTTGACACCCATGGACTAAGTTACCTGTAGAACCAGCTGTTTATCTCTAGCTGCCATATGTTACCAGACAAGATAATCCTTTCACTTAAAAATGTAATCTGGTGGAAACCAAAAAGCATGCCTTTTCTGTCACAGTGTCCATCCAATGGAACAGAATATGCCTTAACATTGGGAAAGACCTGATTTTACCCAATTTTTGTAGGCATTTAAGACTGTTCTCCTACACATTGGACTAGAACACTGATTAAGATGAATTTGTGTAAAAAGGTAATTATTTGGCTACGTATTATTTGATCCTTTTTGATAATGTTTTTTTTATTTTTCTTTCTATTATTATAAGTCACTTTAGAGTTATACATGAAAGAAACTGCCCTATAGATTGATTAAATAAATGAATAAATATTGACCTTTTTATTTCCTTCCCTTTTTCAGGTATTCTTCAGTGACTTTTGTTTTTATATTATATATGTGAAAAATATATGACAAATCCAAAATTGTAGTAAATAATTTGTCACATACACGTTTTCTTGCATTAATTAAAATCTTAATTTCTTCTTTAGAAAGAAACATCTCAGTTTGATAAATCCACCAGTTATGTGAAATTCTCACTTCTTAGATGATCTTACTTCATTGAGCGCAATTTGTATATTTTTGCTGTGTAAGGAAGCTGTCAGAAAAAAAGAAAACTCAACTGAAATTCAGTAATAAAAAGATGGTTTCTTTTTATTTTTTCCAGATTTTAAAGAAAGCCTTCAAATCAGGACCCCCACATTCTCAATTTGGATAAACATTATAAATTTTAAAATCTCAAACATTCATTCTATTTTACCAATCAGATTTTGTCAATGAAAGAAGAACAAAATTTCTTAATATAGTATCATTAGCTTTATTAAATCAGATTAAGATTAGCCATATTGGTATATACTAGGGCTGCCAAGGTATGGCTCTGGGTCCACATGTATGGACACTTGTGCAACTTGGCTGTACATATCTCTTAATAGTTCATTTATTTTTATATAAAGCCTGTCTTCCTTTCCAATAATTTGCGGTAGAATTTAATTTCTTAACCTTTGCCTAATCTCTAAAATAGCAAAACTGACTAGTTTGTGCTGCGAAGGAGAAATAAAATTAAATTCTTCACCCATTGCACTTTTTCTGTATACATGTATGCTATTTTGCCATGCTAATTTAGCATTTACTGGACAAGATGTGTTGATTCAGTAAGTTACCAGTGGAGTGGTTGTCCCTTGAGGGATGTAGTAAACTTCAAAAAGGGCAGTTGAAGTAGCATTGTTTGTTAGAGGCAGTATATCCTCCTGATAGGTAAATGGCTCTTCTATTAAGAAAGTGACAGAGAAATTATTGCTCCCTTATAATTATTGCTTTTCTATGAAGCCAGTATTTATAGGAAATGTTAGGACTAAAGAAATGAAAGGGGGGGGGACACTCCTGTTAAGTTTCTATTCATAAAAATGTGACATTTTTGAATAACAAGAATCCAGCGTTATAGGTGATCAGCTGTTTGGATGCTCTTGATTAGTATAACAATGGATCCAGTTTTTCAAAATATCTTGGGAAAAAGCATTAGAGATTGCATTTAGATCTTTGGAGTGCAATCAGGGAGTGTGGAGGGTGACTGAGTGGAAGGTTGCCTTTCAGAAATTATACATAGCTGATAGATAACCTTTAATGCAATAGGAATAACCTACACTGCCCTACATATAAACCAGAAGCAGGTAACCTTTTGGCAACAGAAGCTGCCCTTTTTTTGTATTCTGAGACACTTGCAAATTACTCTTACAAAATTTGTTAATAGGAACTCTAGATTAAGACAAGGCAAAAATTTAATGCTGAGGCCAGCTTCTCTTCTGCAGAGAGAACAGGAACAGAGAAGCAACACTAGAATCCAATACTCTTTTCACTCTTCTTAAACCATGGCTTATGAAACAGGAATGGTGGCTTTGAAGGTTTAATTATCAATAAAGTCTCAGGACATTAAGTGTTCCATGTATATAATTTGTTTAAACCCGGGGTCTGCAACCCACAGCTCTGGAGCCACATGTGGCTCATTCATCCCTCTGCTGCAGCTCCCTGTCACTCAAAATATGTGTCACAACCACCAATGTGAGACATCCGCAGGCATGTGATTTATTGAGGTTTTTGACCCATCTTTTTTTTCCCGGTTTTGTGGCTCCCTGTGTTTTCTTTTCTGTGGAGACAGGTCTAAATGCCTCTTTGAGTGTTCAATGTTGCAGACCCCTGGTTTAAACACCCACAACAGAATTTCAGTTCTGTTTACCAATCTTTTCACTATTTCACAACTGCTCTCAAACTTCTCACAAATGTAAGAACTAGCTTTTAGGTGTTAAATCCCTGCAATCAAGTTCAGTCAAAAGTACCAATGTAACTCTTACATTTAAAGTCTAATTGGCTTCCAATATCTAAAACATCATTTCCTTCATTTCTTATTATTTCTTATTTCTTTATTGTAATTTGTCAAACAAAAATGAAAACAAGAATAAGAGAATAAAAATACAATGACACTTACACACGCTCTGCTCTACTGACCACTTAAGTATAAAGGTAAGTAAGGTAAAGTAAAGTAAGAAGTCAATTTGTAACTGAAACTGTGAAAAAGCGAAAGCTATTAATTATCGAAGAAGTCGCTATTAATCAGTCAGTAATAGTTAAAATAGCCCAAGTAAGTTTTCATATATTCTATCTATAGAAATTGCACCTCGTTTTTGGAAAAGCCAACAATGAATTCCTTTCTGCATCAGGCATTTTTGCATCATTGACATTTTAGCTTAATTATTCCTTTTCTGTTCCTATCATTGAGATTGCTTTTAAAGCATTGATTTTAAAGGTCTACCTTCATCTACTCTGAGACGTGGATAAAATGTGATTTGTGTACAATTAATATCATTAATAAATAGTGTCATGTTATCACGTGCAATAACATTGTGCTCCTTTGATCATGCTTGGATTACCATGTGACTAGAACTAGAAGTATGCAAGATAGCTTATCATGTAGCTTGTAATTGAGAAGGATAAAAAAAGCAGGTATCTTTAGTCATTGGTTTTGAAGCTGATTTGTTAAGCTTCCTTGTACCAGATAGCAATCTCACTCAGGTGAGCCAAATCAGTTGTTTTCAGATGATAAGATAGATACACAGCATTATAAATGTGAAAGCATCACATATGAATCTATCTATGAATTTAAATTAGTATGGATGTACTATGATGACATTATTAAAAGAGGTTTGTAGTCCAATACTGCAGTGGCACAAACAGATGTTAAATTAAGCTGTGCTTTAATTGCTGTTGATCCTCAATATTAGTTTTCCAGTGTATTGAGTATTTTGATTCCATCCAGCATATGTTGCCCACATCTTTCTCTGCTCTAATTCATCCATGTTTTTCCAACAGCTCCAGATGGCATGTTGCCTCCTAGGCTTTCATCTGCTACTCCAACCAGTCTTCAGGTTTTCTGGTCTACACCAGTTCGCAACAATGCTCCAGGCTTACCCAGATACCGACTCCAAATAAGACTTAAGAACTGCCCAGAAAACAATACAGAGTAAGCAGATAAATACTCTTATTCTGAAGAGATGCAAACTGATGTGAGATGGTTTATCTCAAATGGAGCACTTCTCTCCATACAGTATTCCCTTGTGATCTTGTATTTCGCATCTTAAAATATGTTTGTTTGTTTTGCTTTAGGTTGTTTTCCAAACCAACAATTTATTTACATCACATACTGAAGAACCTGCAGCCATATACATCTTATGAGTTGAGGGTTATTGCCTGCAATGAATATGGTGATGCATTCAGCATCTGGACTCTGGTAGATACAGAAGAGGATAGTAAGTATCTTTAAAAAGTACACGGTACACTTTTGCAGGACATAAAATGTAAAAGTCAATGTAATGGTTATAGCATTTATTACGATTACTGAAGCTATTACTATGCTTTTTGACTATGTAGGGCTGCATGCAGATTCTGGTCAAAATCCTTTTTTGAAAAAACATCCTCATTACAGATTATATAAATGTTAAAAGAACCTGGCTATCATTTTTATTATGTTTTTTAATATTGTCTTTTAAAACATTTTAATTTTTCTATGCTTTGTAGGAATGGAGAAAAATCTCAGACCAAAAGATAAATAAGTCTGCATCCTAGAAGGATATCATAACTTTTTGATGCATTCATTATGCTAAAATCCTAAAAAAAATATTCAACCCTGTTAGCCTCATTCCCATTAATTTATTCTTTTAACTTAGGATGCTAAACACTAAATATTTGTCCTTCAGCATGCAATTTATGCCATACTTCTAGGGAATGAATGATTCTATTTCATGAATTTCTCTCCAAGAGCTGCTCACCATTTGAGATCTAGATAGCAACAATAGATCTATATTGTGGTTATAATATATGCATGAAGCCACCTGAAACCTTTTTGTATGCTTCTCAATTCATTCCAAAGTTGTTGCTGATTTTAGCTGAATGTGTAAAAATTAAAATTACTAAGATTAGATGGGGATGGAATGTGGGGGTATGGAGGAAAGGTTCAAGTTATTCAGGGTTTAACCCAATTATCCCTTTTTAGGTGTTAAATAATACCATTATCCCAATCTTCACCCAGAGAAAATCAGACTCTGTTGCTTAAGACAACTTTTCTTGGGAGCGACAGTCCCAAACTGACTCTGACTTACAGACAAGCAATTACAAATTGCTCCATTAGCACCAGGAGAGACCAACTGAGTTCCCCAGTTTAAACACACACCACAATGGAATTCAGGAACAGAATTTGTGGAACATTTTAGAAATGTAATAAATACAATGATATTGTAGACAGAAAAGTAAAGCCATCAGTGATAGGACACTCTGTTTTTAGCACATGTCTTGTGATCCATCCCTTCCAATCCTACATTGGGTTTTTAGAAAAAGACAAATATACTTTTTTTTGTCATAATACCATTAATAGAAAAATGTCAGCTGAATGTCAACTTGCTATAAAGCGCTTTAAAAAACAAACCAGGATTCTTTCAAAATCCTTACCTGGATGAATTCTTAAATAATAAGTATTATTGTTAGATTTTTAATTAGTTTTTTTTAGCCATAGACGTGGCAATAGTCAGGAACTCATTTTATAGGCTATTAGTTGCAAAGTTTGATTATATTTACATTTACGATTCTGCTCTGATAAGTTCACTAAATACCAGTCCCTTACAGATACGTTCTGCCTGACCTCTGAAAAGTATACCAGTCTCATTACCTTTAAAATGCAATAATCTATTTCTGTTGCCCACTGCATATATAAAGAAATTATATGATTCTCATTGTGCCTGACCATCGGAAGATAATTCTGCACTAGTAAGTAAATAAACACTTGTCTCTAATCAGATGATTAGAAAAGATTAATGATAATTTTATACATCCTTTTCTTAAATAGAGTCTGAACTTTTGAAGCAGACAAGCAAAATAGCCTCCCATAAAAGATAATTTCATTTGGCAAAATGAAACTACCTTCCAGTATTAATGTTATAATGAAATAGCCAGAGAAATCAATCAAAGGCATTAAGCGATATGCCCCTCCCCTTCCACTCCTCATCTGCTGTAGTTGGCTCTATAAACAATTCCTAATAAGTAACAGGAGTTTATTATTTTATTTTCAGCCCTAGCAGGAGAGGTTGTGTCACTGTCAGATTCTTGCAGGCTCCCATCCAGTGACAACTGCATTGACAACAGTTTCTATTCCACATTGATTTTACAGTTAAGGACCTGATTGTGATATATAGAGATTTTAAGAATTCAGCTGAGAGGCTGACTTTTGCCTTTTATCATTCCATTAAAATTTTATAACCATCTTTTTCATGTCATTTCACCCATGAATTCTTACTTTAAAAAGTGATTGCTGCTACTGGGTGCATACCTTTTTTTCCCATATTCAGAGCTTTCTATTATATTAGCAAACTACTCCAATTATAGTTAATAGTTGTGTTTTACATAATTGTGGTGACCCAGTCAGCCAAGCAGGATCATGCTAGCTGAGGGTGTCTTCACAGACCGAGACAGACTGCCAAAGTTCATCGATTCATCTAACAAAATCATGAGATAAAACTTTAATTCTTCTTTTTCCAGCAAGACCAGTTCCATGTTCTCCAGAGTGTTGTTTGTCCTGGATACTCAGACTATAGTTCAGTAATAGGTAGCTTGAAATAAGTACAAGAGTGAACCACCCACTGTCTTAGAACATTAGGCAGCCCATGACTTTTTGGGTCATCATTTCAGAGCTATTTCCTTACCTAAACAGTGATATTAAATGGCTGGGTAGGCAAAAAAAGCAGGGGAAGTGGGGGTGACTTCCAACTTCCTGCTAGTTTCCCCATTGACTTTTCTTGTAGGCAGCTGGCACAAAGCACTAGAAATGCCAATTAAGTGACTAGGCTGACATGTCAGGATGGCAGCACTGAACTACCAATAATTTTGCCAAATCCTGCAAAACTCATAGGGTCTAGATTTTGGACACATTCTGTAAGTTAGCTCAGTTGAGGTCCCTTGGTTTAAAAATGATTGTCCTATGATACACATTTTGCCCAATCAACAGGTAAAAACAATTGATTTAAAATCTATAAAATGAGATTACTCATGAATAATAAAGATTTTAGAAATGCACAAGAGTTATGTATAACTAGTCGACATACTTTCCAAAGGATACAATGTAGAATGATGATTTTTCCTTTTTGTATTTTTGTTTTATTAAAAAATAAATAAAATTCTTTAAAAAAAAACACGTGCAAACAATAAAAAAAAAAGATACAATAATTTGAGTAACATATAGTTAGGATCTTTACTGGCAACCAAGAAAGATATTCACCTATTCTGGGCAAGAGTAGAAATTTCTGAATAGGCCTTTTGGGTTTAATCTAAGATATACCCCCCTCAGGTTCTCACAGTACCAATATCACTCAGGTGGGTCCTATAAATGGGAAAAGTTCACAAGTATAATTTAAAGAAAGCTGGTCTTGTTAGACTTGATTCATTGAAGTAGTCCCGGGGTGCCAAACTCGCGATGACCCATCATTACAACTTTTTCCCCCTTTGATAAATAGGGGTAAGAGTTGCCAGCACGTGATGCATCTGGCCCATGGGCCACAAGTTTAGCCTTTCCCTAAACAAATTATTTAACACACACACTCCTCCATTTTGCTTATTCTGTAACTTTTTGCACAAAGGTGTTTGAGGCAGAGTTCCCAGGAGGGGTCTCTTATTCATGGTTGTCATCTTTGTAGACAACGGTCAGGAGCTGTGGGTGCTAAGACTTGTCTTTTCTGCATCTGCTGTAATAAGTGTATCATCCTAGTCCTCTTTCATCTATGAAAATGATTCTTAGGTAAAGGGTGTGGCATGTTTGAATTAAGTTATCTCTTTTTTTAAGAGTTTCCATTTTAAAAAGAGACCAGTAGCAAATGAATGTAAAAAAGGTATCCTTTTCTTTCTAATGTTTTTTTTTTGGGGGGGGGGGGATGACAAGGCAAAGTATAAAATTAAGTTAAGCTTCTGTTCTCATAAATTATAGCAGATAATGTTAAAAGGGCTATGTCTAAACTCAGCAAGGGTTTGTAATACAAGTTCATCTCATTATCCCAAATGTTATACCCATAATACTAGCAGTAGGGATGAAAGCTTTATCTTACTTATTATAAGAGGAAAACAAACTGCTTGGTTATTTTCTTCCTGCAGATAACCACAGTCCAATTGTCCAGATAGATGCCTAATTAGTAAGCTGCTCACCAGCCCTGTAGAAAATGAATCTTGAAAGCTGAATTGCTTTAAGTTGACTTTCCAAAAATCATTATCACCTTTTGCACCTTAAATCATAACAAACAAACCAAAAATCAAAATTATTTAAATCTAGTTGTCATTCTTGGAACTATGGAAATGAAAAAAAACAAACCTTCAACTTAATACAAACATGAAGATCCAAATACTTTCGAAAACTTTCTGGAATAATTTTGAATATTACTTGTATATTTTAACCACTTTCTAAAATGTAACTTTGCAACTTATAGAAACATGCACCTAGAATCTGTCTTCACAGAAATTTACGTAGGGGTAACTGCTGTTAGAAACAAGATATGCACTGATTTATCGGGGGGTGGAATGGATATTGATATAATACTTCATGAGTAGGTTATTTTTTCCTTTTCTTTCAATTGGACTGTAGAATGCAACTCAAAGTCCCTGGCACTGTTGCTTTTGAAAATGTCTATGAAACAACAACAACCACAACAACAAAAATCTTGAAAATTCTTTCAAATGATTATGGTACTCAAGAATATATTTTCAAAAGATTTTCAATAAAATATAGTGTTAACACAAAATCTCATAAACACCGAAAATGCTGTGGGCAGAATAGGTGGGCATAGCATTCTTGATCCCTTGCAACGATTTATAGATTTCACAAGATGGTTTATAAGAATGCTAAATGTTCTGGAATTGCAGCTGTTACTGATCAGTGATTGAGCCAGATTTGTGTTTTTGCACCATGTTCTTGCTTGTACCTAGAGAGCAGTAAAGCCTCAATATAATAAAAAGCACCTGCATTTTAAATGAAATTTCAATTGAAAAACTTAACAGCCCTTCAAATTGCAGAATTTAACGCAGCCCACTAAAGCTTAAATAACGTTTTTGCCTCCACAGGCTGAGGGGTTTTGCATTCAAGGTGACTTGATTGTGTCGCATGGTGAAATTATTTACAATTAAGGGATTTCTCGAGGGGGGGGGCAGTTGCCGAGTATTTGCTGTTCCACGATACCTATGCGGGCATATGGTTCGTCTTTTTCAGTATTCATGGAAGCTCCTGAACCTTTATGATAATTGAATCTGTTAGAGTGCTGAGTGGAGCAAGCATAAAACCTGTTAACCTAAAGGTCAGATCTGTGCATTGTTTATTTATCAGTAGGTGAAAGAGCTAAATCGGCAGCTTCTGTCACAGTCACAGTAAAAAATCACCTACAATATTAACAGGGAGTAGATAAATTGCAAAAAATGGGTTAGAATGATAAACAGAAGAGGGAATAAATATTGCATATGTAACAAGAAGCATAGGACCAGTTTTACTGGGCTATGAAACATGTATGCTTGTTACAATGGTGTGCTGAAAGTAATTAAGAATGTGTTCTGAAAGAAAAGCAGTACAAGTTTAAAAAAATATATTCTTGCCCAGTTTCAATTTTTTTACTTAAAATCATGAATTAATTCTTAAAATTCATTCATTAATTCAGATGGTCCATTTGGCCATGGAGTGGATATAGCAGACAAGCTGTTTTTCCCTTTCCCTTGTCCCCTCTGCTCATCATCTTCTCCCTAGAGTTTGGCTGCTCTTCTAATATAATTGGGGGACAAAATGGGGAAGCGCAAGGGAAGTTCTCTTGAGAGAAGTTCTTTCATATATTTTAGTCCAGTTCTGCATCTCCTTTTAGGTTTGCATAGAACAATAAGAAATGTGCTTTTGATATCAGAAATAATAGAGTAATGTTGTATTAATGTTAAAAAGTCTGGGGAGTTTCCTGTTGCATCATACCAAACTTTAAAGAATGTTTAATTTATATTAGCCTTTAAGAACTCCAACCCTAGAAGGCAAATAAACAGTTTTTCTCTGACACTATTTTTCCATTGTAGTTCGTGTTAGTAGCAAATACCAAAACTGAACATTGGAATTCCTGATTTTGTGCCTTGTTTTAATTATGGGAGGAACTATACTATATTGATTCTTAATTAGAAGGGATCTGTATTCAGCAAAAGCTTCTAATTGCTGGACAGGTTCTCTCACCCATGGGAGGCTTTTGATTCAGCAGATGTTTTTCACTGAATAAATGGGAGAGGAATTGACATTCACCCCACTTGTACCTTTAGTTCTCCATCTTTCCCAAAAATCTGGTCATGGAAGTTGGGAATTACAATGGAAAATCAGAACTGCTTTCTGCCTGTGGCAGTGTTCTGAGTAGAGTCCCTAAAGAATACATTCCACTAGCAGAATCCATAATATATTCCTCTAAATCATTGTAAAAGTGGGCTAAGTTAATACTCTGTAGAATCACTGACTATAATGGTTGAGTTAAGCCAGGATTAGCCATGGGGCTGGTTTATATACTGTTAAATCATAATGGATGGGTTCACCCATCATATTAAGCCCAAACTGAACAAATTGCATTATATTATAATATTATTATAAAATGAGACCAATGGGATTCTCAATTCACCTGAGAACTAAATTATAGGTTTCAAAGAATAAATAGTTACATAATCTCTGTTCGCGATTGCATTCATTACAGGGTGGCTTCTCTCCATTGCTTATATTGTATTTAAGAAACAAAGGTATTTTCCGGTGAAAAAGTTTCATTTTTGTTTTATATGGCTGCATATCAGAAGCAATGATGTTGTTCTCCCCTGCAACCCTTCTTCTGTTGTAGAACCAGGACCTATTGGCCCACCACTAATCTTGGAAGTGAAATCCAGAGAAACAACAATTTCCTGGCAGCCTCCTTCAAGGCCAAATGGCATTGTCACCCACTACAACCTCTATCAAAACAGCCAGCTGCATGCTACTACACCAGGAGCTAGATCAAAATATGTTGCATCTTTCTTGCAACCATATACAGTTTACCGATTTCAAGTGGAAGGATGCACTTCCAAAGGGTGCTCCCTTTCCGCTGAGAGCATACCTATACAAACCCTTCCAGATGCACCTGAAGACATCCCTGCTCCAGAATTATACTCAGACACGCCAACATCTGTGCTCGTGTCATGGCAATCCCCTCTTCATCCAAATGGACCAGTTGAAAACTTCACAATAGAAAGGAGAGTAAAGGGAACAGAACACATGTCCACAGTAGCCTCTTTTCCTTCCAATTGCTCCAAAAGTTATCTAGATCAAAGTGCTGGCCTTAGCCCTTGGAAAGAATATGAATACAGAATACTAGCAAGTACTTTTCAAGGTGGCATTAACAGCAGTTCTTGGGTAGATGTTATCACCAGGCCCTCAAGACCTGAAAACATCCAGGCTCCTAAGGTGCAAGCATTGGATCCATACACTGCCCAGGTTTGTTTAGCCTTATTTTTAAATTATGCTCAACATGCTTTTTCCACTTTATTTCCTAATATTAATGAATTAATTATTTCACATAGGCAATTTCTAGAGACTTCATTGGTTAATGTAGCTGCCATGTAGTAAGCTCTTTCAACTTTGTTTTTTTGTTTGCGAAAATTTATATAGCCACCCAACTCACTCTCAGGGGCTTTAGGCAGCTTACAAACATTAAAATATCATTTAAAAAAGAATAAGCCATGGCGCTGCAGAGGTTAGAATGCCGTATTGCAGGCTAATTCTGCCAACTGCCAGGAGTTCCATCTTCATTGGTTCAAGGTTGACTTAGCCTTCCATTCTTCTGAGATTGGTAAAATAAGGAGCGAGATTGTTGGGGGCAATATGCTCACTCTGTAAATCACTTGGAGAGGGTTGTAAAGCAGTGTGAAGCAGTATATAACTCTAAGTGCTTTTGCTATTGCTGTGAATAGCAATAAACCCCCACCCCCCTTGGCAACAACAATTAATAAGCCACTTGATGGGATCCACTGCACTCTGGTTTGTCCAGATCCATTGGCAGAAGCGGGTCTTCAGTGCCTTGCAAAGTTTCTGTGTGTTAAAGTGGGGGTAAATCTTATCTCTGTGGGGACGATGTTCCATAGTGAGGTAGCCACCATGGAGAAGGCAGAGATACCTCCTTAGGAGAGGGGAGTCATAACATTTCCTGCCTCCTCACTCAGGTGGGTTAGGTAGCTGTGACTGAGAAAAGACAGTCCTTTAAATAACCTAATCCCAAGCCATGCGGGGTTTTAAAATGAATAACCAGCACCTTGAATTGGACCCAGAAGAGAATTGGCAGCCAGTGCAGTTCTCACAGGAGAGATCTAGTCTGCACAAAATCATGTGGGCTGCTGCATTTCATACCACAACTGTTTTGTGTCAAGCAGCATATTACACCATAACTCACCTTCATCAACTGTTCTGCATCAACCTGCAACCTGTAATCCAAATGACTTCTTGTTCCCATAGGTTTTATCTGTTATTCTGTTCAGGCTAATTAGTTACTATCTCCATTGACTGTTCACATTTTCAAATTTCCTGTGATACATTTGGATGGATTAGGATTTGGGTTAGGGATCAAAGTATGTCTCCTTCCATGTCAGAGGTTCGCTGATATTTTAAACAATAGTGATAAGTGATCTTACCCAGCATCTTCATGTAGATGTTAAGGAACAAGGGAGAGAAATAGACCAAATGAGAACAGCTACTGGGTCAACTTCTCCTCTCACTGTAATGACTAGAACTGTCTTCTTAGGAAGGAACCCACTGCAACTTCATATTCCTCATGTTTTCCCATGAACTCAGATATAGTTTATAAAGATGCCAAGATTGATGTATTGAAGGCACATGAAGGCTTACTTCTAAAATCCAGCCCAGGTGCCATTCATCCACTAGAGCAATGTGGTTTTCATTCCATAATCATAGCTAATCCTGGCTACAAGGAATTGGGATAATCCATTTCATCCTTAGCAGCAATCTTGCTACTTTTTCAAGAACTTTCCCTACATCCGTTCATTAGCTATCGGGCAGATTAAAACTTTTCATAAATTAAAAATAAATAAATAAACCAAACTCCAGAAAAGTTCTTTCTTACACCTGGGAGCAATAGAGAAAACAGCTCTCTTGCATGTGACCCAAAAATCAGTGAGACAGATGGTGCCTTAAACTTCTCTACTTAAAATTTTCAGTTTTCAGTTTCTCTAGTTTTAGGTTTATATTAAATTCAAGATGTGTTTTAAAAAAAAACAATTTTATTGGTTTTACAATTTATAAA
>JAPKID020001106.1:0-15558 GCA_026931265.2 Tropidonophis doriae | reverse complement strand
AGGCTGGTTTCTCTAAGAACAACACCTCCATCCTGACTGGCTTAAATTTCAATTTATTTAGACATGTTCATCCTGAAGTTGTTGAAGATACTTCTCTAACAGGATGAAAACTGAGGCATAACTTCTTCATACTGCAGACATTCTAGTAAATATTCCCCAGTGACATTCAAGAACTCATCACACCAACACCTTCCTCAAAAATTAGTCAAAATACAAATTACAAAAATAAAGATTTCTTCCCCAAGGGAGATCTCCAAGCAGAAACACATGCAGGTTCTCAAGTTTTGCATTTAAAGGCATCATTAATGAAAGTGTGAGCTACAATAGAAGAGAAACTGCTGTCAGATTAACTTTTTGAGAAGCAAAGGAAGAAAATACACACCGAGAGAGACACACAGAGCCCATCATTAGAAGGCTTAAAGAATCACAAAGACTAGCGGTATGGTGAAGGACTTAGGATTCTTGGAATTAAAATCAGGTCAGCCATAAATATAGTCAGGCCTATTCTTATGAGTGTAAGAAACATTTTATTAAACACCTTTTACTTCACCCTCAGGCTTAGCACGAAAGAAAAAAACAGGGGGAAGGAGAAGGAAAAATCAAATTGGCACCAGCTGGGATGCAAATGGTTCAGTGGAGCCTGATGGAATTGCTGCCACTAAATGAAGCAAGCAAAATGCATCCAATTTCTCACGGGAGATGCTGGGAGAGCCCTTCTTCCCTTCACGCTCTCTGTTATAGCGTGATGGAGGGGTAGCAGCTAGGTCATTAGTATCATTCTCTCCCCCCCCCCAATTCTGATAAGTAAGTTGAATGAATGCTAAACTTTCCATTTTTTCCCCCCTTTAATGTCACAAATATCTCTTCCCTCTAAACATTGGCACTGGATATAAGCTCTTTAGGAGGACCTGAATAATTATCCACGTGCTGCTGAGCATATAATTCTTCCTTAGCCTTGCTTGGCATTCTTGGGAAAGACAGATATATTAGAAGAAAATGAGAGAAACTCATAAAACACGTTTAAGACAGTTCCTTCAAAACACTGGAAACAAGAGCCCCTCTTCACCAAATAGCCAATATATTTACTTGATAAATGTGTGACTTTTAAATGTATTATTCCCTACTCAGCTTTGCTATCTTGGATCTTACTATGGAGTGGACTGAATTCAGATAATGTTCCGTTTCGCACAGTGGAAGGATAAATGTATTTTAACTTTTGTTGTGAAAGCATACAAAAGAACCAACAAGATATTGTCACCAATCCTGGATTTGAAAGGACCTGTCAATGGGAATATATATGATACTAAATTC
Source organism: Tropidonophis doriae (assembly GCA_026931265.2). NCBI lineage: Eukaryota > Metazoa > Chordata > Lepidosauria > Squamata > Natricidae > Tropidonophis > Tropidonophis doriae. The sequence continues at coordinate 14,247 of JAPKID020001106.1, read as the reverse complement.
TTTTATTTCTAAGGCAAAGGATGTATATGAGGAAATGCTTTTCGATCTTTGCACCTTCTCTACCTAGTTCTTCAATGCCATGTGAGAATGACTAATCTAGATTATTCTTGCACTTTTATCTGCTGTGGCTATGTTAGAATGTTCAGATACAGATTCAATATTCCCAATAGATTTAAGGAGGAGAATAAGATGTCACGGTAGAAACATTCCATTAAACATAAAACTTTCTGAGGTTGCAATGCCCACTTTTTTCAGTGGTAAATAACATGGAACAGGTCCTAAGGATGATTTTAAAATGCTTAGGGATTCTGGCCTGGTTTTTTGCTATTTACAATGCATTAATCATATCTGACAGATAATTGCATGTTTTTTAAAAAAATGTATGTAATTAGAATTTGTCAAACTTGAGTAACAGTATCCTAAGAGGCTCAGTGTTGTCACCACAACCACTAAAAACAACAACCAACCCTCAGAAGCCGCAATTAGCAAATTTACTTGTTAAATTTATATCCCAACTTCCCTCCAGGAGCTCAGAGTGGTTTGTATTAGCATTTTCTTCTTTAGTTTTTTCTTTCTTGCAATATCAACCATATGGGGTCCTTGATGCTCTCTGAGCTTGGTTGTTTTCTTGCAGATGTTTCATTACCCAACTAAGTAATATCATCTCTGCTAGAGGAGGTTTGCTCTCTGTTTATAGGCAAATGGCCTACAGAGGCAGATAGAGATCAAATCCCACTCCCCTCTAGCACTGACATTATCTAGCTGGGTAATGAAATGTCCACAAAAAAACCTAACCAAGCTCAGAGTACCAAGGACTCCATAGTTCAACTCTGAGGTCCAAATATTTTCTTCTGTTGGTAACATCAACCATCTAGATTAGGGGTGTCAAACTGATGACCTGCAGGTCAGATGCGTCTGTGAGTGGAACAACATCATGAAACATCACGTGAGGGCAATGTGACGCCCCTCAGTTTGACACCCCTGATCTAGATAAACTAAAATGGCTCAGGTCCACTTTCACCCAGAGGTGGGATTCAGCCGGTTCGGGTGAACCAATAGTTCCAATGATCAGTTGGTCCCACCCCCTGTTCCTACTCTATTCTGTCCTATATTTCCTTTGTGTGAAGCCCAGCTGATTGGCGCGGGAGAGTAGATTGCTGCATCTCAGCTGTTTTATTCACCGAAGCTGCAGGAAAAGCTAAGATTTAGTGCTGATTTCAAATGCAATGTGTGTGCGCATAGCTTGCACAAAGCAAGCCAGTTGTTACACTGGTTGAATCCCACTACTGCTTTCACCCAACACCCGAGGGTGGATATGAATCTGATCTACCTTAATCCCAACAAGCAGACAATGAAACAGACCTTGCCTCTAACACTGTTTAACAGTTTATTGACACAGCCTGAAAGATGGGTTCATATTAGGGCTGACACAAAACTTCACTTTGGTTTGAATTTGTTATGTAAGGAAGAAGGTTAACATCTAAGCACCATGATCTAAAATTGTTGAAAGTTTGGATTCTAACTGGAATTCAGACTGAGAAAAGGGAAAAGTCTCTTTACTTGCATGTTTTTTAAAGGATCTATGCATGCTTACTGTGCTATGCTAAATCATCACTACCACCTTTGTTTTCCCCCCTAGAATGATAACATGTGACATGTTGGGTTATATGGAGGATATCACGGTTTCAATCCAATGAACTGTTTATACTTTATAATACAATTAAAAATAGACCCCAAAAAAAATGAAAGCACAACTGGTGTTTCTTATTTCTGAAGAATTACTAAGCAAATTTAAATGTTGGAGCACATTTCCTATAAGAAAAGATTAACATATTTTATTTCATGAATATGAAGACACAGAAATCAAGTATCAAAAATAAAATATAAATTAAAAAAATAAACAGATACAGAAAAAAACTTTTATGTTTACTAATAGTGCAAGAAGGAGCTGGTTATGGTGTAGTGGTGAGGCCACTAGACTAGTAGGGAGACCATGAACTTTAGCGCCATCTTAAGCATTAAATTTTCTGGACAACTAGTGTGCCAGTTGCCTCTCTTAACCCTAGAAAGAAGATGGAAAGGGCAAACAACTTCCAAAAATCTTGCCAAGAATCCTGCAGAGACTGATCCAGACTGTTGCTGGGAGTTAAGACTGATTCCAAAGGACAAATAAATAAAAGTAATAATATTCTAAGTTAGTCTACAATATTAATTAGTAGAAGATGCAGAACTCACCATGTTTTTCACATATTATGTAATTAATTTATAGTAGTTGCTGGGCTGTAATGGATTGCACTTAGTTGGCTTCAAACAAACTTCTGGAGGTCTATGCTGTCTACAAGATGAGATGTAGAAGCACCAAGTAATATGGCTATCTATTATGAAATATGATATATTTCATAGGTAGGCTTTTGCACTGAGAAAGTAGAATTTTTCGTGTGTTCTGAAACACCCAGAAATAAGAAAACTTGAAGTTAGAAGTTCTAAGATACAAGGAAACTTTGTTGACATTTTGATTTCAAAATATACTTTCATTTCAGCAAATCATGTGATTATTCTATATTAAGCTGTCAATCTCCTGGCCCACAGGCCAGATGCATCACACACTGGCCATGTCCACACCTGGTTTAGTGAGGGGAAGGGGGAAGTCCTGATATGTCACGTGACACCACCATGAAGACGTGACTTTGACACGCAGGTTCTATATGAAAGCTGGGAAGTGAACAATTGCATAATCAACGACACAAAAGTATTTTCTTGCTTCTGATTCCAAACCTTGATCTAGAAGAACAAAGTTTTCAATAAAATAAGGCATTGTAAATAATGTTCCATGAAGGAATATGGAAGACTTAACTAATGAAATAATAGGAAAATGAGCAGCAAATACTGGACAAAAACTAAAGTGCAGTATTTGTTTGCTGTATACTATTAAAAGGGTGAAGGAAAGAAGCAACAATATGGTATTGCTCAACCTTTTCATACTGTTCACCCAGGAAATGACTAATCTGAATGTTTATAGGCAACAGTACAGAACTATTTTTGGTCATGAGTTGTTGTCAAAGACAAGATTTCCAAAAGCCTAATAATAACCTTTGGCTAACAAAAATCTCTTACAGCATACCAGTGTCCCAAGGAAAAATGGTGTTTCCTTTCATGGTTGGTTAACAAGATAACAAACTAACAACTTATCATGGAAGCAAGTGCAAAATAAATACAATCAAACCAGTTTCTTGCTTTACAAGCTGTCTAAGGGTGTTTTAGGCACCAATTTTATTCCTATATTTAATGTATGACAAAAATGGGAGAAATAATCTTAACCAGAACCACCTATTGATTACTACTGCACTATTAACTCTTGGAAATAAAGGTTAAACAGCCAATATTTTTATGTTTTGTTTATTCAGTTTGCTCGTCTTACATCAATATAGAAAAAAGGGAAAATTTACATTTAAATACCTTACATTTAAATACCCTTCAAAATATTTTAAGGGTTTTTTCTGTCATTGTACAGGAAATATAAAATTAGAGAAGAACATGTAAAGAAAAACTGATGCAAAACTGAAGATTTGCATATCCAGCTAGTATCGTCAGGATTGATGAAGCTGATATATTTAATTTTAAAGACTGCTTGGCATCTTGCTAACATCACCTGTAGTATATTCGGTGTATTCTGCAACTTTCAGTTTCCTTGATACATGCCTTTCTAAAACTGCAGTAATAGATGACTATATTACAACTCAATCGTAAAACTGTATATGGAGACATGTGATAAATTAGGTGGTTTTTAAATATGGCAAGAGTACCAGAAGTGTTTTTTTGTTTATCTGGAGGCCTGTAATGAACACTGAAAAGACACTTCCACCCGCTGTTAATCCCAGCTCCTTCAGGGAACGCTCAGTAAGATAATGAATCCTTTAAATGTTACATCTTGCATCTTGCACTATTGTGGTGCACCAACTCTCCACATCAAACAATCATCAGGACTATTACAAAGTGGGCTTATAAGAGAGTGGCTGAAAAACACTGTGTGAAAAGAAGTGGAAAATTAAAGCTGAGGCAGACGAAGAAAGAGCTTAATTTACTGGCATGTACAGTATGCAAATGAGATTACTCTCAGTTTAACTGCATCATTTATGTCCATAATAACGGCATCATCATTACAGGGCTCAAATTAAATTACACCATAATTAGCATATCAAAGTGATTGGTTAAAGTTTAAAACAAATACCCAATTTTGTTAATGAACAGCTGTAATTGTCATGTACACTTCAATGAAAACTCCCTAAACAAATATATGTTTTAGAACAGAGAAAAGATTTTCAAGACGACATGTCTGCAGATGAGGGGAATTACCTTTTAAAAAAAAAAAAAAAGGCAAAATGACAGATTATTTTGTTAATGCTGCGTCTCAAGTAATAAAGCATTCTAAACAACTCCAAACACCTTATATTTACTCTATTGAAACCAATGGTAGCAAAATCAATTTACTGCTTTTGACCTTGAACTGATAGGATTATCAATAAACAGCATTGCATCTGCTACCAACAAAGACTTTCCCAAAACATTCTCTTTCCCAGACCACCCAAGATTTTTTTTTTACACACTTGAGAAATTTGTTACTACTAACAATCTTTACCTAAGTTCAGATATGTCATGGCTGAAAGGGTCAGGAAACAGAGGGCTAGAAAAGGGTATTTTGGGGAACAGTCTCTCCCATATATCAACCTTCTAGCAATTGCATGACATGATAACATAATAGGCAACCTCCAATTCAATTTCCCTTAATCTAATTGTATCCAGATAGCAGGTTTTGGGGGTGTAACTGCACTATGGAAGGGGTGTGCACGTAGGGGAGTCTTCCTCTTCTTCTTGAGAATCTCTTCTCATTAAAAAGGATTTGGAGGTGGAGCATGTCATCTTGAAAGCAAGTAATGTGTTTCTACAGATCAATCACTGCTAAAATGCATATAGAAATGTACAGTAGGAAATTCATTCTCATACCAAACACTATATAATGAAACGAGAAGTATGCTGCATAGTATTAAAATATTATAAGTGAGCTTTTTGGCAGCTCGTCTGGATAACAATAGCAACCACACAGGACCTTAATTGCAAATCACCAGTGCCAAAGAAACAGATAATTTGAGTAAACCTTCTACCTCTTCCCATTTATATTTACATCTATGTCTCTAGACTACTAGTGCACCATGCTGAACTTTTAAATCTGTCTTTTCTGGTAAAACTCAGGACACACTTTCAAATATACGTAACAAGCAAACTGAATGTCTTATTAAATTGATATTATCAGAACCGTGTTCAAAAATTTAAAGAAAGTAGCTTTTCATTTTATTCATCGAGGAATCCATTAAAGCCTGAGCTCTGAAGTAGTATGTAAATTATGTGCCTTTCAAGGTAGAGCTAGGGCAAATTCACTCCATCAACTAATGATGAACCTCATTATGTGCAGAGAGTATTCATAATGAGGAAACAAGCCACCCACCATTCTATGTTCTAACATAAATCCCTATAAAATGTGAATTTCTCCATGTCTAATTAAAGACTACTAATTTCACATACTTCCTTCTATTTCTCCCCAAATACCAAAAATTTACACACTTTTAGTTTTTTTTTTCTTTCAAAATGATAACTGTTTTTCTCTAGCACCATTCCATTATATCTGGTGTATGACTTTAACATTTTCATAGAGATATTAATTTTATAGATTGTAACCAAATTGGCTTCTCATTTAAAAAGCTTTGTTTTTTAACATCAAAAAAAATGTTAAGCATCAAGTTACAGTTCTAGCAAAATGTTAAATAACTTAAAAACAAAAGAAGACAATGTATGAAACATAATAAAACGCATGTGTGCATGCTTGTTCACTCCATCTTGGTTAATAGTACTGTATATTTAAAAGAGAATAAGTGCTTTCAAAATCAGATTTAAACATAAGGTTAACTTTCTCATTGAAATCTATGAGATTCAAATACACTTTAGTTTGGAAGAGTCATGTTCTGATAAATCTGCTGTATTTATATTGTTTCATGGCTTAAGATTCATTTAACATTTATCTACAAGCTACACTTGTACTTATTTGCAATAGTTGTCACTCACTTTTCCAGAATAAATATTGGCAGGTTTATAGATTTCCTAAACTGAAAAATATGGGAATCTATTAATTGGTTCCTTGCTTTGTTTATATTTCTTTACTACGCAAAATAACGAAAAGCATTTAAAGATAATTTGCTTTTTGGAAAATATCTTGTGGAATAGATACAAAGAAATGAAATAACCAGAAACAAAGATCAATTCTACTAACTCATCCAAGCATAACAGCCACAAATATCATCCAGAAACTTCAAACTTTTTATAAATAAATCACTATCAGCTACTGGTATCTATAAGAACTTAGCTTTTGAACAAAAATTCATTTGGGTTTTAGAAAACACAATGTATTACAATTAATTCTGAGTGGTAACTAAAACATGAAAACTGTTTTCCGGTTAATCAGGGAAAAAAATGCTGCGTAATTGTAATTTCTCACAATTGTTTTATTTTTAAACTGATAACATAGTCCCTTGAGTTGCAGAAGATCAGCTCTACTCTTAAAAGCTGCTGGAGTGCAGACTTCTACTTTCCTCCTGTCTGTTGAGGAATTTCACCCCCCCCTCCTTTTAGGTCAGCCAGTCATACACCAGGAAGACAGTCCTCCAAAACTAACTTGTCCCTCCCCTGGAGTATAGAGTTTAACAACCTACCTTTGTTCTGGTCCCAGAGATAATAACTGAGAAACCTCAAGACTGTGAAGTGCCAAAGGTTTCCAGAGTAATCACAAGTAGAGAATAGGAGGGTGAAGAAATAGAAATAACAGTAAAGCCTCTTAAAAATAAATTTATCTTGATGACAACTTGGCTTTTGCATCTGTGGAACCGTCTCCCCCAGGAATGCCCACACCTCGGTTCCAGCCGCATCTACAACGAGTGATACTTGAAAGGGCACAAGCACGGGGATCTAGAGACACAGCAGATTTGCTTTGGACAAAGGACCGGGACACCTAGAGCTACATATTGTGCGATACTTCTTGTTGTTGATTTAACCCGTATCAATGAAGAGCATTACTTTGATTGACAAAACACGTCCTAGGCGAAATCAACATTCTTACCTTAACGTTCTTCCTCGTAACAGGCTCCAGCAAAATCTACTCATGGAAAAAGCACTTAAAAGATATTGTTTGGAAGAAGAAGAAACCCACAGCCTTTACAATTAATTCAAAAGAAAGAAAACCCCAAAAGGAAAAAAAAATCAGTGATTCACACTCCACCCCCGCACCCACTCCACCCCCAAATGCATCTCTGCTTGGGCAGCCTGGCAGAAAGCACAGGGATCCATAGACAGGGCTGCGTGTCAGAAGGCAAGAGGTCTTTTAAGATTTACTTGACACTCATTTTCCGAGAAGCCTTGTGTGGAGTTGTGCCGTTTGTTTCTTATTGTCTGCGAAGCAGTTAGAAGCTTCTCCCTAAGGGGGCCCCTCAGCCCCTGGCTCGGCTGCTTTGACAGGGAGGTAACCATATTAGGATGTGTATGGTAAAGTAAACAATAACATAGTTGCAATGAAATGGATTTTTTTTTCCAACTAATGGTGTTGGTGTCAGCCCTGTCTTTAGCCTTTCCCACTAGTTTTGTGCTGTGGCTCAAACGGGGTTTTTAAAAATCAAAACAGAAAAAGAATGAGCCAGGAGGTAAAGGAAAGAAACAAGCATTTCTAAACTTCTGCTTGAATTGTTTCTTTTTTTTTTCTTTCCATTAAAAAAATAATAAGACAAGAAGAAAAATAAAAAGCTTTAAGAATCCCAGCGAGGGGCATGTCAACTTAATCATTATGATATGCAACTGGTATTTTTGAAAATCCCCGCAGAATTGTTAGCAGGATATGAACATTAAAAGCAGGTTAACAATGAAGATCTATTTTTTCCCAAGTGCTAAAGGCAAGTGTGCTACTAAAGTCCAAACATATCCACTCAACAGCCTCACCTTAGCTAGATGTGTCAGTTGGGCAAGTATATGCAAGTCTGCTAGCTTTGCAAGCTAAAAGACATTTTATTCAGAAGTGTAAAGGCAGGTGTCAAATTATTTAATTAGAAGCATCTACCAAGCGTGTAGCCTCCTAGACAACATTCACACCAACCGTATTATGGTACAAAAGATACACTTTTCACACCAGTTGTTATGTAGAAAAATCACAATGTCACTTATGGAAGAATTTGCCTGGATCAGATTTTCCCTAGATGAAGACTGCAAAGCTGCAATTTGTTATATGAGAGCTGAGTTTTACTGACATAGTCACCCACTTAATATTTTCAGGACACAGGTTCTGAAAATCCTAAAAGGTCAGAAAATCAATCAGAGAGGGCATAAGATTGCAGCCTAAACACTCAGCAGGTAGACGGGCAAGAGGAGTATAAAATCTATATAGTCTGCATCAGTGGATAATCGAGAGGAAAACATGTATGTAAGCATGAGATGAGTTTGTGTCCCTTTCCCAAACTAGCTAGATGCCTGAAGCAGTCATCCCTGCCAAAAAGACATGAGACGAGGTCATAACTTTTAAAGTATTCTGCAGCACTACCAACCCAGCATCTGTCATTAGACAATGAGAGACAAAGCAGACTTTCTCTGGAAAAGGAACTCACAAAAAGGTGCAGTTCTCCAAATGTCAGGCACTAAAGTGATAACAGAGCTAGAAAAAACTTGGAGGGGAATTGAAGGAATAAAGCAAGTAAAAGGAACATGGGATTAACCAATGCAAGTTTATTCTTAGCATTCAGATCCATAGTTCCACACAGATGTTTTAGCCAGTTCTTGATAAACTACTTCTACTGTAAACAATCCTCTTCTGGGTCATTGCAATAAACAATTAGAAAAAGATAGAGGAAATAAAGAAGCATTTGTACAAAAGGGTCTACTAAAACCTGGCTTCAGTTCTCTTGAAATTTCAAGAATTTGTGACTTTTATGCAACGAATAGAAAAGTAAAGATTGATGGATGAATAAATAAATATAAGAAAAATTAACAGTAGGATATATCAAAATCAATAAATCATACACCCAACCAGCAGTTCAAAAGTTCAAAGCATGATGGCCAATCTTAATACTGAGCCAATAATAAACTTGATTCCATCACTCCTCACAGACCAGACAATTTCAGAGCTTCATTCTCATTAGCCAGTCTTACTGAAAATTGCTAGCTATTTATGAATTCGCTAAACTAAATTAGCCATTTCATTCAGCATAAAGAAATACATTAACACAACGCTCAGTTTTATAGTTGGAGTAAATAAATACATTGGTATATTCAATGCAAAATTATTTTATCTTTATTATCATCAATGTGATTACTATTGTGGAAGGCCTGCACACTGCTGAAGCAGTAACAGTTTTATTGCATTTATTTGTTCCAATAAAAATAGAGTGAACAAATCTTAGCAGCAAAATCTGGTGGGGGGGGGACCCTAATATTTAAGACAAGCTAAGACCCAAAGAATCATGAGAAAGGAAAAAATGCATTAGTTTTGTTTCATGATCTCTTGCGCAAGAGTTAATGGACGACTTTCCAGAGCGCAGCACAACATTACATCAGGGATTGTGTTACAATATAAGAGACTGGAAAGGCAAAGCCATTGTGATTAAAGGCCAGTACACTACTTATCATGAAGACATATGCAAAGCTTGACACAAAAGTCTGCGTAAACATGGGGATTCCTCCAGATTTGGCATCACTTTTTTTAAAGCGGGTTTGTTCTGTTAAGTTACAAACAGGCATTTAATGAACAGAACAGATTTTCTGTCAGTGGAACAGAGGCTTGGAATTAAACTCACTGAGTGAAGCTCAGCCAGAATATAGCCATGCGATTTCAAAACTAATTTTTATTCGACCTATTACCCTGTTTCCCTGATAATAAGACCTTCCCAGATAATAAACCCAATCAGGTTTTTGAGCACATGCGCTAAAATAAGACCACCCCTGAAAAATAAGTCCTCCCTTAAAATATTGCAAAACAGCAGCAGCCATGATGAGGTGGCCACGCTCGCCGCCTCCTGCACCTCAAAAATAATAAGACTTCCCCAAAAATAAGACCAAGTGCTTATTTCGGGAGTCAAAAGAAAATAAGACCCTGTCTTATTTTCAAGAAAACACAGTACACATTCACACAATTTTAAGAAACTGGAATGCTTGGAAACATAAATAGTGAAAAAGGAGGGTCAGAAAGGGTGTGTGTGATATTTAGCTCTAATCATTGTTCGCTCCAGTTTTGAATGGAAAACTCAGTCAAAGTATCCATGAAGGAATGTGGATTTCAACAACAGCAACAATACAAATTGTAGACCTCTACTTTATTAAGAGTATTCTGGAATCACAATATTGAGAACAGGGATGCCAGGGCTATATTTAGCAACCAGATGGTCACATTAACTATTTATTTTAACAATAGCTTTTGTGTAAAAGGACCATGAGAGATTGGAGTAAAATAATGTCTGTCCTATTCTTCCAACCAATATTCATTTTAATTCCCTTCCCCTATCTTGTCCGGTTTCTTTTAAAAAAAACACCTTTGAAGTCACAGTGACTGATTGGTGAAAATAAGCTGTTCAGGGATGCAGAGTTTCCAGCAGTGACTTCCATTACACAGATTGTATTTTTCCCCCAGCTTACTTTAAACTCCAACTCTTATTCTAAGAGGACTGAGTTGGGCATTGTCCTACTTTCAACTGGGTTACAGTACTTGGCAATATAGTTTATTAGTGAGGTTATTTCAGAAAGTCTTCAGCTTTAGTAAAATATGAAGATAACTCTAAATGACCTAAGTGTCAGCCACAATTTACTACATTTTTTGCTCCATAAGACACATTCCCCCCCCCCGCCGCAGCAGGGTCCTTTTACAGTGCTAAACCCCGCCTCTTCCGTCTTTGACATTGCCTGCCTCTTCTGTCTCTTTTCCGCAGTACAGGAGTCAATAGGCAGAGCTGGCACATGAAAGGACACCTATCTGTGGTCCTCTAACACGCTACCTGGTTTTTTTTCTTGTTTTCCTCCTCTACACCTAGGTGCATCTTATGTTCAGGTGTGTCTTAATAGTGTGAAAAATACAGTACATTTCTGGCCGTAGGTTTGAAGTTTTTCAAATAAAATTGGTAAAAGGACCATAGATGGAATGATAGGAGAAAGAGGGCTCTTTCTCCTATCTCTTCCAACTCAATGATTCTATGAATAGGCTTATCTGTACTTCTGCTGCACTATATTTTTGTAACCATAATTGTTTTTAATTGTGTTGGCTTGCTGTTGTTTTTCTGTTAACTACTGTACTGCTAGCTGCCGAGAGTCACTGCAGAGGGATGAGCAAGCATGTAAATGGTTTAGATAAATATAAATAGCTTTGCTTTTTATTTTGTTTTAAAGCCCAGGATGATGTACTTTAAGCAGTTACATGTCAGGCAAAAATCAAGAAGTCATTTGTTTTTTCTGTCACTGCACCTTTATCCAGGGAAAACCTTAAGCTGTTGATTTATTCCTGTTATCCAGATGCTACAGTTACAAATCTTCTCTCTATAAAACTGAAGACCTCAAATATGATAAAGGCTGGTGAATCTGATTCACCTATCTGGACACTGAAATTTTCATGATTCTTCTAACATTCATCTGAGTCACAAGAGAACATTTATTTCTTAATATCATCGACAGGTTCCTAACTCTGGGGTTGTATTCTGTTTTGCTTTTTAAAATTATCGCTACTGTATGCATATCTGCTAGTTTTCTTAATAAAATTTTCAGTTTTGTGTACTAAACTAACACCTACAGAACAATTAGCCTGCTTTACTCAATTTAGCTTCTGAATGGATCCAAGACCTTCTCTGACAAGAACTTCCCTCAGGACAGTCAGTTGAATAACTACCTTGTTGAAAGATCTAAGTCACTTAATGGAGTCAAGAAAGATGAGAGTTCCCAGAAGCAGTCCCCAGGTAGAAATGATACTATCAGGGATTACTAATTTTGATAGATTACCTCAAAAAACAGTAAACCTTTATTTGCAGATGAATACAAACAGTTGTTATTAGGTAAATATCCCAACTACTGTGGGAGCAGTAGTGCTAAAATGATGAGCCCTGATTTCATCCAGCATGATCTTTGTTAAATTCTTGTCCTTGTTCTATCCATTTTTGGGGTTCGTTAAAGGTAAAGGTTCCCCTCACACATATGTGTTAATTGTTCCCAACTCTAGGAGCGGTGCTCATGTCCCTTTCAAAGCCAAAGAACCAGTGCTGTCCGAAGATGTCTGTGTGGTCATGTGGCTGGCAGGAGTAAATGTCAAAGGCACAACGAATGCTGTTACCTTCCCACCAAAGGTGGTCCCAATTTTTCTACTTGCATTTTTACATGCTTACTGCTACGTGGCAAAAGCTGGGGCAAGTACTTGTTACGTGGTGCTATGGATTTCAACTGCCAAACTGCTGACTTGCTGATTGACAAGTTCAGCATCTTAGCCACTGAGCTCCAAAAATGTAACAATAATCACACTGCTCCCATCTACATAGGACAGCCATGAAAATCTAAACCTTGAAATATTCCCTGTGAAATGTTGTGTTTAATTTGTGATGAAACTCCCCAGAAACTTTCTTCAAGTCAATAAAGAGACATTTTATTATCTTTTGATATTGAAGTCTACCTATTGTGGAGTTCTAATGAATAAATATATGTGGATACGAATGAACGAAGAACATGTATTTGGATTACCCATAAATTCTGAATTATGATTTGAGCCAATTGTAGATCCTTGCCAATGAATATGATGAATAACAATGCCAACTGAAAATCTAATTTGCCTTTGTTAATTGTTATTAGATACATTAGCAATGGGTGTAATTAGACAATATAAACATGTTATTTTAACCTGTTTGGTTTTATTACTCATCTATGATCTTTAATAAATTATATCAAGTTGAATAAAACCTTGCCAAGTTGTTTTCTCAAGAGGAAATGCCATAGAAATATTCCATATTCAGAATTGAGAAACCCTGTATTATACGATGAACATATTATGGTGGCAATGTAATGGAAATCTAAATAATATAGATGTGCAAAGTGCTAAAGAGAGGTCCTTCATAACGTTTATTAGTTCAAGCAAAGTGTTCCTCCTTGAAGCATTAAAGCAGCTACATCCTTTAGAAGGTTCACACAGCCACTTCAAAGCCTGTCTCCAGTTGTTTTCATGTGCATATGCATGCACAGGTATTACTTCCATTAATGAAGCAAAACAGCTATAAGTGCAGGTGCACAAACAGCTGGAGGCAACCTTTGAAATAGCTGCTCTAGCCTTTCAAAGGATGTGGCTGTTTAATATCCTTTTTAATATGCACCTTTCAAATACTTTGTATAGCACCACTACATAACAGTTCACTTCCTCAATATGTAAAAAATATCAAAGGTAGAATTTTATTTTCGCTAACACATAAATAAAGTTATTGCTACCAGTGTTGAAAATCCTCCTGTCTAAGCTATTTTATAGTAAATTCAAATACATTTTTAATAACAGCTTTCTTTTGCCCTGTATGTCTCTGTACTATACCTTATCAAAATAGGTGAAAAGACTATCCAATTTAATATCTGTTTGCAGGACTGGGGATTTTTTCATATCTTATGCAGCAGGGAAAGCTTCGGGGATGGCTTAGCAGCTTTGGCAGCAGGTTTTAAATATCTAGATAGTCTGGAACCTCAGATCCCATCAGGTATGACTTAGTTTATCAAACATGAAAAATATATTAAGAACTAACTTTTAACCAGCTTGTTTTGGCTGGCAGTTTTGAATGAACCCTCAGAGACGGATGCACTTTCCTTGAAAATATTCTAAAGTCTTGATCATGTCTTGCACAGTGCTTAAAGCCCTGTCTGTAAATTAAAATAATTGCTAATCAGTAGGAGAGTGAGAAGTGTATAAATTGGCTGGTACAGAAGATGTGTAAAACTTCATGTTTGATTTTTTTTTTAAAATTGATTGTGTCTTAAGAACAACCAGTCCAATTAAAATTTTACTAAACTGCAATTACCGTATTTTCCGGCGTAAAAGATGACCGGGCGTATAAGACGACCCCCTAATTTTACAGTTAAAAAATAGGTTTAAGCCTATATTCGCTGTATAAGACTACCCCCCACTTCCGAGGCAACACCAGTTCTTTTTTTAATTAAATTTTTAATGAA
>JAPKID020001105.1:0-15559 GCA_026931265.2 Tropidonophis doriae | reverse complement strand
CGTTGCAACAAAACTCAGATACATAGTAACAGCAACTAATCCATAATAACCTTCCACTTTCAATTGTTCAATCAGATGCTTTCTTTCTTTCCCCGAGCCCAGGGAACATTTTAAATCCGCATAATCTCCGAGGGGGTGTTTTCAAACTCCCCCCTCTCGATCTTCTTTCTGTACGATTATTGAAGGTAGCTTAAATTTTAGAGTTAACTCACACACACCGCACAGCAAATCCTGAAGCCTTGGTGCTTTACACAGCCCCGAATTTCAGCCGACTTCATTATTTTCAGCAGTTCCAGCACTCCGTTGGCAAAGGGGACTCCTCCCCCCGCATTCTGTTCCCTGGCTCCTCAGGTGAAATGGGAACGACTCCCCCCGACCCCCACCTGAAACAATGCCTGGGTGAGGGTCCCCGCAAGCCGCCCATGTGGTAGGGGGCCCTTTTGGAGAGCCCCCACAGCCCCCAAAGGGGCCGCCAGGAAAACAAGCGGCGGACGAGTCAAAGACTCGTCTGACACCTCCGGCGGCCGGAAACGATCTCCATTTTTACTTAAGGTTCTTGACTTGGCATGTTAGATATTGGCCGTGATTCACGTATAAACCTTTATTTCTCATGCAAACATATTAAGAGACACAAAAGAAATTACAAAATCTTATAAATAAATTATATAAAAAAAATAATTTGGAGTGGAAAATGCTTTTTAATATTTGTTTTAGTTTTGAACACTGCAATTCCCTTTTATATCAACTTAAAAATATCAAAGAGTGAAGGCTACCATGATGCATATTCAAAAACCTTATACAAAGTCAACTGCAGCTGATTTCATTGATCCAAAGTCTTTGGAAAGTGAGCCTTCTAAATTCACTTGATAATAATAATTGCAGTTGATTTTAATAGACTGAATTTCGCTCACTTGATGCAATTCAATTTACACAGGATGCAGTTTAAACTGGTACTCCTTGGGATTAGTTAAAGGACACACAGATTTTCATGGTCCAGAAAAATAGCTGTTTCAGAGGTCACAAGTTTTAAAAGGATGGGATTTATACTGTAGATGTAGAAAGTAACATACAGGTGTAGCTACATTGGTGTCAACTTTCGAAAAAGTGCTGAAAAGACTTTTGGGAACAGCAAACAAATCTTGGCTCCTGGCTTCTAACATGGAGTTTCAGCTCAAAAAAGACATTTGCTTCTGTATTCATAATCACTGCATGCTTTTAATTTACATGTTGCAAAAATTGACTTAACAACAATGCAGATGCCCTGCTCTAATGTAGAAAAGGTAACTTTTCCTGATTGGTCAATAGAAATGGTTGCACCCACACACAAAATTCAAAATATCTTCACCTGATACTTTTAGTTTCCTATATTGCTATAATATGAATAATACAAATGCAATGAAACTTACTCTGAAAATTATTTTAGATTTGTCTATCTCTGCCTAGAATTGTTTTAGAAGAATTGTTTTAGTTACATGTCACTTATCTTGCTATCCTGACTACCGTATTTGTTCTGAAGAGTTCTCTTTCATTGCAATATAAAACAGAAACATTACTAAAATTAACAAGTGAAATAGCTATAAATTAAAAGTAGCTAGGATGCTATCATTGGGGGAGGGGGTGAATGCACCCAATTGATTTTATTAATCAATTGGGTGCATTCCAATAGATAGAAACGTCAATAAAATAAAAAAAATAAAAATTACCTTTGAAGAGTTCTATTTCTAGGATGATTTTTGAAAATAGGTAATTACTAGTATTGGTATTGTTGAAAAAGAACTGGAAAGCAAGCTAATGGAGGCTTTCATCCATTTGAAAAAGAATCAATGCTAAGCATTTCTACAGTCCTAGTAAACATCACAGATAATTATGCTTTAGTTCTTTAGAAAAAATTGATTTTAAATCAATCTGAATCAATGAAAAAACTGTAAGGAAAACTGGATTGACGAAGAGAAGATTTAAAGGTGCTGTCACCTTCTCTGCAGAGCAAAGACTGACAATGCCAAAAAGAAAGGGTAGTTAATACCAGACTCTAATTTTTCAGCATTTAAATGTATGCCATACTGTTTACTTGCAGACCATGGATCAATTTGGCTTATCTGCAGTTGTTAATTTTGTCTGAAATCAGGAGGTGCTGCTTCAATTCTATTATATTCTCTAAAAAGATTGCAGAAATGTTCCTTAAGGGTTACAGTATAAATCCAATTACTCCCAAATGACTGGCTGTCAGAGAATAAAGAATAAATCCTATTACTGTCTCCAAAGATTGTGCATAGATTCCCAAGGGACAGGCAGCAGCTATCCTACCATAACTTTGGTTTAGTGAGAGTGTTTATACAGTGTGTATATCCCATTATTTATAGAGACAGTATAGACTTAACAGCAAGATAGAAGACATAAATTCCAGCCCCAAAAGGATTGCGCTTCTGTAAGGTGCAGTAAATGACTATTACAAATTTAGTTCTGAACCTGATTTTTGGATTTTGTAAAATATTCCTCAGCAGACTACAAATATAATTGAATGGAGTTACTTTTTAAAACGTAAATCAGAAACCTTTAAGCCCTTACCATTTCCCTCTGAAATATATATCAAAACAATATATTTCATTACAGAGAAGTGACATGGTTGTTGTTTTTTTTATTAACGCATACATCTACAAAACGCAGTCCATACGGTCATGCTTTATTACACTTTAGTTTGATTTAGCACCAGGGTTTGATTTGGCTATTTGCAACTCTTGTCCAGGATCAGAAGCAGTTATTTCATGCATGGATGTCACTAAATCAGTGTTTGTCATCCAGGATTTGAAAGTGCAAAATGGAAAGGAGGGGACAAATGCCACTGTGAAGATCAAGTAACTGCATGAGAAGGTTAGGCAGAGTAACAGATTAGGAAGAGACATTGGAGGCCTTCTACTTTCCTGCTCAAGCAGTAGATCTCACGTTGTTGGCTGATCTGCAGATAAATATGTTCTCCAATCTATTTTTAAAAACCTCCAGTGATGGAGTACTCACAACTTCTGGAGGCAAGCTATTCCACTGATTAATTGTTCTCACTGTCAGGAAATTTGTCCTCAATTCTAAGTTGGTTCTCTCATTTATTTATTAGTTTCCACCCGTTGCTTCTTGTCCTGCCCGCAGGTGCTTTAGAGAATAGCTTGACTCCCTCTTCTTTGTGGCAGCCCCTGAGATATTGGAACACTACTATCATGTCTCCCCTAGCCCTTCTTTTTATTAAACTAGACACACCCAGTTCCTGCAACCGTTCTTCATATGTTTAAGCCTCCAGTCCCTTATTCATCTTTGTTGCTCTTCTTTGCACTCTTCCTAGAGCCTCAATATCTTTTTTACATTGTGATGACCCAAACTGGATGTAATATTCCAGGTGTGGTTTTAGCGAAGCATTACAAAATGGTACTAAGAGTCCATGTGATTTTGAGTCTATCCCTCTGTCAATGCAGCCCAAGACTACATTCACTTTTAAGTAATTGCCCTCTGGGTCTCCAAGATCCTCCTCACAGTTACTGCTATTGAGGCAGGTATCACCTGTTCTATACCTGTGCATTTGGTGTTTCTTGTCTAAGTGTGGAACTTTAATTTTTTTCACCATTGAAGTTCATTTTTCTAGTTAGGGTCCAGTGTTCAAGCCTGTCAAGATCCTTTTGCATCTTGAGCCTACCTTCTGGCATTTGGGCTACTGGTGTTGTCTGAAAATCTGATGAGTTCCCCTTCTATTTCCGCATTTAAATCATTAATGAAGATAATGAAAAGAACTGGGTCTAAGACAGACTCTTTGGGTTCCCCACTACATACTTCCCCCCTTATAGATGCAGTTATATTAAGAGCTACCTGTTGAGTGTGGTTAGTCAGCCAGTTAATAATCCATCTGGTGGTGATGCTGTCTAATCCACATTTTTCTATCTTAAAGTAAACCTAATCTTGAATTTTCCTGCTAAGTAATACAAATATGTATGATCTTTGTATACGTAAAACCATGGTGTTAACATGTATACCTGTGTTATATTTTCTTAGATTTATGCATGTACTATAAATAGATATTCATTTTAAAAATAGCTCAGGTATGTCCATCTTGTTCCCTGTGCCACCTGCTTCCCATCAAAAGCTGTGCCTGGTCTGTAATCTCTTCATTAATTATTTTCTCAGATTTACTTTGAACAGGCTGTGATAGAAAAAAGGAAAGCTGTAATTTATGTTGTATAGATATGGTTCCCTGAGCATTGAAAAGACAGAATTTCGATGTGATTTCTAAAGATGTCCTGTGTAACATTTCTGCTTATATCCTGGGGCTTTTAAATGGACCATATATCATCAACAAACGATCCCTTAGCTCTCTTAGAGCCTCAAATCAGAAACAGTATCATCAATCACTTTAAAATTAAGTTTGGTGTGTCTGAAGATGACTGGTCAGGTCAATTTGGGTATGGAGTGTCCTGGCACATGATGTGGAAACATGTAGGTATTTGCAGTTGTTGCACTAATAGCTCTAGACTTGCACATCTCATGCGTATGTGTTACTAGACTGGCACAACATAAGTTCTGTGAATCTAGTAACACTTTTTCAGAATTTTCCGATTGTATTTAAAAGCACAAGCTTTTGTAACAACAGCTTACTTCATCACTTCTGATATTTGGTTGCTGTACATGTAAACGAAAGAAGAATAGGATAAAAAAAATCCTGCTGATGATGTTACCTAGTCTGATAATGAAATATTCCAAAATTAAATTGAAGCAAGTCTGTAGAGATTCTCGGTCAACCAGGTCATGGTTGTCCCGAAGGTGTTTTTTCAGGAGGCAACAGGATTTTCTTGTTTTTTCTTTTGAAGACATTTCACTGCTCATCCAAGAAACTTCTTCAGCTCTGACAGGATAGTGGGGAATGCAAGGATTATTAAGGACCACCCTGTCAGAGATAAAGAAGCTTCTTGGATGGGAAGTGAAACATTTTCAAAATAAAAAAAACAAGAAAGTCCCACTGCTTCCTGAAAAAGCACCTTTGGGATAATTTGAAACAAGCTTGGGGAACAAACCACTGGCAAAATATCTTGTAGTTTCAGTATTGATGTCTACTAGCTAGATAACAACATAATAAATATTATCTGGAGTTTCTTGCAGCATATTTCCATTTTCCCCTCTGTTTCCCTACTTCATTTTCAACATTACCATTTAAATGTGATTTTGGGGGTTCTTTCTCTCTCCTCCCCAATTTTTAAAACTCTAGTTACATTATTGGGTCAATATTTTCTCCCCAATATAGCCATCTATGAGGAATTAATCTTTTTTGGACTTTATTGCAGAATAAGTTTGATGTATTTGTTTGGAAGAATCCAGGGAACCTGGATCAAAATTCTCTTTTATATGTCTAACAATGTGCAGAATCGGCTTTCACTGCTGCACCAGAACCAACAGGCTGTAACTACAGGATGTTAATTCATTACACTCTTCTTCTACCATAATTGCTATCACTGTCGCCCTGCTAAAACTGAAGTAGACAGGTAGTCAAAGGCAAATGATTGAGTGTGCTTTAAAGTCTAGCACTGAAACTTCAGCATATACATAGCACAGTATTCCTCTGAACTACTGTAAGTTTTGAATCTCTTTGTGGAGGAGCAACTTGAAATAAATGGGTGTGTTCGTCTGATGATTAGTATGAATTTTTCACTTTGGTGTTTTGCATTTATAGAGAAAAGGCATTTAGGTGTTAGGTGGACGTATTTTTAACTGCATGCAGTTGTACAGCAGAAAGTTTTATACACTTGCGCTTTTCAAAGGACCGCTTTCTGAAGAAACAAGATCAGTTAAGATATTGGTTTCTTTAATGGTCCACTGATATATAGGAATGCAGCAGCTGAATTATGAAATCCTGGCAGGAAAGATTAATGACCTCCTTCACAAAACAGTTTCAAGATGAACAACTGTTTGAATATAGGCATCCAGAGATTACAGTAGGCAGGGTTATTAAGATTACAGTAGTTTGTAGCCAGCAATCTTATTGCTCTTTCCTATTACAACATCTAAATATTTTTCAACATTTGAGGATATTCTCTGTGCTGTCCCCCTGCATCATATTTCTCATTTTGGTGATAACAACTCTTCATTGCAAAGTTCTACACCATCTGAGCTGGCTCATATTTTAGCAATATTATAGTGTGGGGTGGTAGGGTGGGGAGGACACAGGACAATTGTGGGTGGGTATGGGTGTGGGTGTGGGTGTGCATTTGTTTATTTCCAGGAAACAATAGCTATTCTTAGTCTTAGTCATTTACCCTGAATTCTGTTTTCATATTTGATGGCTTGATTGCATCACTTTCCCCCAGAAGAATTTCCAATTTTAAAAAAAGTGACTTTGAAGTTGTATCCAGTAGGCAACAGGCAATAGAAACAAACTGTCATAAAAAAGATACAGTTTAGGAAAGAAAATTGAACACTGGATGTTTCTTTTTTGCACCAGAAATATTTGCTAAAAACCATTAAATTTAAACAGTGTGACAAAAAGTGTGGATAAATGACAAACAAAACTATACATTGCAGAAAAGAGCCTTAGGCAAAATAGATATGCCTCTACATGCCAAAATATTCCTTTCTCTATTATCAAAACCTGGCAGAGCCCATTTCTTCCAGTTTTCCCCTCAAATCTACAGGACGTGTCTTTACATCTGAAATGCATCAATGGCAAAAGGAAAATATTAATGTTATTCTCAATGTCTCCTTTTGTCTTCCTTTCTTGTGATGGTTAATAATTCCATTTGCATCCTGAGGTGTGTCTGATTATGTATCAATATTAGTATGGCAATCCCTTTGCCTAACCCTGAGTAGCAGAACATTTTCCAAGTGTCAGTCACTAAATCTCTGATACTAGAGAGCAAAGGTGGGATGTAATGTGCGATGTTTTGCGTGTGAAGACCCTGTAGCATTAAACTATGAGTTTTTAAATTATTCAGCATAAACAATACTAAAACTGCTCTGTAGCCTTATATTTGCTTATTCTGTATTGCATTTTTCCCCCTCAGATTCCTCCCGCTCCTTTTGATTTAATAAAATCTTCTAAAATTGGATTTTAGTGTCAGCTGCCTTCCTTATGCATCCAAAAAAGTAATCTTCCCTGCTAAATTGCTTGATGTATAGTAGTATACGCATCAATCCAGGAGAAAATAAAAGAAAATAGGCTGAAGCTGAGCCAGAAGCTTTGTTATTGGCAGACCCCCTCCCCTTCCCTTCCATGTTATAATCCAGAGGCTGTGAGATTTCCTGAACCTTCTGTCCAAAAAGAAATGGGGAAGGCTGTGGCAGCAGACTGGGTAAAAGTGGAGATTGCATGTGACAGAGAAAATTAGATCTAATAGCTGAAGGGAATTAGGCTACCAGCCCTAGGCTAATTCATTGGGTGTTTTGTTTTTCTTTTCGCATCTGCCTCTGGCATAAATTATTTGTATTTGTCTTGGCCTAGATTAATGGCGGCAATGGGTTCGCTACGAAAACTTGAGTTTCTGACAAATATGGGTACATGGGTGCACATGAGTGGAATGATTGATGTGATTATGCTCCTTACAGATCAGGAGCTGGATCAAATTTGAATGAGGAATTACCTGCTTGGAAGACCCTCAGAGCATTAGAGAAGCACGTATTTCATTTGTATTAGCAAAGACTATTTATGGGGAACAGTAAGGGTCCTAGAAGTATTTTTCTGTTCTTATATATAAGTCTGGATGCTGAAGCCTAGTGCTTTCCCATACAGTATGCCAACTTCCCATTTAATTATTTTTAAATTAAGAACCAAGCCAAATGAAGTCAGATGGTGCAAAGAACCTGCCAGAAAATACAATTGGCTGCAAAGATGTTGATGGCCGTAAAATCATGCCTTCTTGACAGGAGTCTTTTACAGTTTTTCATAGTATAATGGATTTGGCCTTTCTGTTCCCTCTAGTTTTCTTTTTCATGCAGGCTGTGCTTCTTGTGAATCCATCTGTCAGACTCTTTGGAACTTCATGATCTACCTCCACCTCAAGTGCTACTCTCATTTGCCCTCATTTACAGCTCTGCAGGTCGTAAAGTAAGAGATTCCCATCTGCTTTGATTCATGCGGCCAAGATGATGCATTTAGAAGTATGTCAAATTACTGAAATATATTTAATGACATGCTCACTGGCTTTGAAGGAACCATTATAGACCTATACTAACAACATATACATATGGTTGAATTTTAGATGCTTCATGTTCAATATTAAACCACCTGATTCCTTGTGGTTTGTCGATGTGAAAAAGTCATGAGAGTGAAGAAAAGAACACAGGTAGTCCTTGAGTTACACTCATTTGTTTAGTGACCGTTTGAAGTTACAACGGCACTGAAAAAAATGTCTTGTACCCATTTTTCACATACTTATGCAACATCCCTGTCATCACATGATCCAAAGTTGACCACTTGGCAACCGGCATGTATTCATGACAGGTGCAGTGTCCCGGGTCATGTGATCACCTTTGGTGACCTTCTGACAAGCAAAGTCAATGAAGAAGCCAGATTTACTTAACAACAGTGCTACTAATTCAACAACTTCAATGATTTACTTCAGTGATTAACTGTGCCAAGAAAGGTTGCTTGCTTAGCAACAGAATCAATTGTGGTTGTAAATCAATGATTGCCTGTACAGCAGAGGTTACCAGTAGGTTCTGACCAGTTCTGGAGAACCGGTAGTGGAAATTTTGAGTAGTTCAGAGAACCGGTAAATACAATCTCTGACTGGCCCCACCCCCATCTATTCTCTGCCTCCCAAATTCCCAGCTGATTGGGAGGGACTGGGGATTTTGCAGTAACCTTCCCCTGCCATGTTCACAAAGCCATGCCTAAAAATCCATGGCATGCCCATAAAGCCACCCCCACAGAACCAGTCATAAAAAATGTGCATCCCACCACTGCTATACAGGTGAATTAGACAACCATTCCTTTCTTTCAAATATTACTGATGAAGGATATGTATATTTAGAGACGGGCAATGAATCCTTTGATTTCTTTTCCAATATCACCAGTTCCAGCCTCAGACATCTGTACATTGGATAATGATTTCTGAGCTAAGCAAGAACCTTGATTGTGTATCTCCAAAGAAAGTGCAACACTCTTAGAGGGCCTAGCAGTATAGCCCCTTGACTTTTTATTCTGAATGTGAATATGCTTACATGAATAATGGCTCTCTCATTAGGTCTTTCTGATGGAGAATCAAAGATAGCACATTGGCCTTAGTGGGATATATAATAAAATGCAACTTGTGTTTATGTAATCCAGAGATGGGCAACCCAAAGCATCACATTCTGTATTAGCAAAATAACCAATGTCTTGCAGCAACAAAAACAAGAATGGCAATTGAATATTTCTGGAAAGCAAAGTTTATGGAAGGCATATTTCTTGAAGGCAAAGTTCTCTCACTTCCACCCATAATCTCCCCTACCTTCCACCCATAATCTTTCAAAAAAAAAAATCACACTAACTGCTGAAAATAAACCTTTTTCTAGCGGGAACCATCTTCATTTTTAAAAGCTATAAGCTTCCTCACTCCAGTAGCATTATTATACCACCAGAAGGCATCCTACATTTCCCAGGCTTGTTATGGGAGCAATTTGGAATCCCCAGTCAACAAAAGCCTCCTGATTTAATGGACTGGCCACTTATCTAACCTTATCCATTACTTCCTCAGCATTGTTAGCCCAGGGAACGACATTAAGATTCTGTGATAAAATCAGATGCCCAGCTGTGCAGGCCACGGTAGACGTTGGCTATGCAGATTTTCATTCGTTAAAATAGAATATAAGGATAAAATATTATTTGCCTCTCAGAATGATTGTCAATTCCTTGGCAGACACTCACAACCAGGAAGGCTCACTCACAACCCACTTCTCAGTCTTATTAACCAGATTTATTTAAAGAGTGGGGGAAAAGAATTGTGTTACATAATCTTTGGAAACTGGATATGTATACTTCATCAATCCATATATCGGGAAGTTCATTACTGCAAGGATTCTTTGATCCTCTAGCTGACTGCCTCTTAAAATGGTGAGAAACTTGCTAATTGCTTCCCTGATAGAGGAAGAATGTGCAAATGTTCTAGTTTTATAATATTTTTCAAACTGCCATTCATTTTCCCAAGCTGAGAAGTTCATTAAAACTCCAGTATTATACAGATGGACATTGGAAAAGCATTTGTCAAAGATTGGACAACCATTTCTCTGAAATGGTATAAGGTCTCCTGCTGCAGCAGGGAGTTAGACTAGAAGACCCCCAAGGTCCCTTCCAAGTTTGTTATAGGTTCTGTAAATGGAACAGGTTTGCTAAAACAATTAAGACCTCAATTGAACAGCTCAGGTGCAAAGCAGAGGTGTCCATCATTTCCAAAGTATGCACAAAGATGTCATTCCATAAATGATGCAAATCATGTCACTTGCATCATTTTACACAATTTGCATGATGCTGTTGATGTAAATTGCTTTAGTTTACTACATGTGAAGTTTATTGCATTTATGGACACCTGGAAAATGAAGATTCATTAGGAAATAATTTCTTTTATGCCAAATCTCAAGTGCCAGACTGATGGAATTGTGCTCAAATATTTTTTTAATGACAGGAGAGAGAATCTTGTTATGTGTTTTCTCATCCTGTGATATACTGTACAAATTGTCTGCCCTGGCCATTCCATCTCTTAGAAGCCTTAGCATAGTTTCTCAACCTTGGAAATATAAAGCTATATAGATTTTAATTCCCAGAATTCCCCAGCTCCAATTGCCAAGATTGAGAAACGCTGCCTTTTCCTCTAGCAAGAGACAAATGTGTTGGAAATTCCATTCTTTACAGACTTCCATGACATCTATGAAGGAGCAAGACCTGGATTGTAATGTGACATTGCATATTTCATCATTGTGGTTAAGAAATCGATGAGAATTTACATAGAGAAGAAAATATTTGTGACTGTCTAAAGCAATCCTAAACCACTATATTCTGGTACCACTTCTCATTCACATGCCTTCTGATATGTTTCCATGTAATTGTAAAGTCACTATACAAATTGTGCTCTCAGAAAACCAAAACCATTAGGAAACAGTTTGAAAATGTAGAGCAAATGTCATACCGGCCTCTTAAATCTGCAGTGGTACAATTACAGCTAATATATACTCTTATACTTTATCCTGATTAATAACACTAATCATACATTTATGTAATACTGTTCATTGAGCAAAATCACAACATGCTTTTTTTCCTAAAAGGTCACTGACTTCTTTCCCAAACCACTTCCTACTGAATGCAAAGGCGGCCTTTTGCAGATCAATGGAACAGCATTGCACAGTAATTGTGTTTTGGTTTTGAAAGATCTAATCTGCCTTTCTTATTCCAACCTATATTTTCTTTTAATTGACTCTCCATTCTTGTGCAGCAGCCAGACTTGCTATGTTATTCTCTCTTCAATATTTCAGTCTGAAGATTATTAATGCAAAAATTATACTTAATGGTTTATATAATTATCATGCATGGCTATTTAAAAAATGGTGCAAAATTGGAGTGTGTAGTACAAAGGAAATGGGTATCTGGTTTTTAAAAAATCAAATAATAAAGGAATGTCATATTTAGTGGCTTTCTGGGTTCAGCCAAAACTTTAAAATAATGGCAAAAATCACATCAAATACCTTACTATCTAGTCCATTAGACTCAGTTAATCCATAATTGCTCCAGTGAAATTTCAGTCTAAGAATTTAAAGAGATTTCACATGTAGTTGGGTGAATCTTTTAAGAAGTATAAAAGACTATTAACCATTATAGGATGAACTTCCCCTTCGTGACTTCGCGATAACTACATTGGTAAGTGGGAAAGAGATTTCATCAAAATGATGGTACTGGAGGAAACAGTTAAACAGTGCAGTATTGCTGTTTCCTAGTAGCTCTAGGAAAATAAGAATAATTAATTCAAATCCAGTTTTCCCACTGATATTTGATGATTTGTGAACATAAAAGCCCCGGCACTATTTCCTCTTATATGAATTATGATACTTTGATCATGTACAATATCAGAATAAATAGTTACTATTTTTATTAAGGCATCCTGAGTAAAAGACCGATTCATGAATTTAAGAATTAAGTCATGTTTCATATCTTTGTCTTTGTCTCTTCTTCTGAAGAGGTTTATCATGGTTTTTTTTAATTGACCCACCATTGTACTCATTCATTGATTAAATTAATATTTAAATTGTGACTAAGATCTTCCCAAGCATCATCTTTGGTTATATAATATTATATTGCCTCTTATTGCCTGAGTGCCTGTATAATAAGTGACTCTCCTAAGGAACACAGCATAGACAGCATAGGCTAGTGATGGTGAACCTTTTTCTTATGCCATGCCAAAACTGGGCATGCGCCCGCTATTGCGAACTTCCTGTTGGCCCATTGGGCCTATTTTTCACCCTCCCAGCCTCCAAAGGGCAAAAAAGGCTCTCCCAGCACTCTGAAAGGCCTAAAATTAGCTGGCCAGCACATGCATGTACACCAGAGCTGATTGGTAGCATGCCAGCAAACATTGCTCCATGTGCCACCTGTGGCACATGTGCCATACGTTCACTATCATGGGCATAGGCTTTTGTGGCATTTTATTAGACTTCTGTAATCTGTCAGTCACCCATCTTAACCTGAGGATGTTCTGAGAAATATGAAATATGCTATATTTCAGATCCCAGAGCAGACTTTTGGAGCAGGCTCAACAAGGAATTTGAAAGATTGTCACTAGGCTAATCTGCCCAAATGTTCAAGAATCCTTGAATTCTGTAAACCCAATGGTAGTCTGTTAACTTACAGTGTAGGGAGTATTTGCCACTGTCATTTAAAACTTCATGATGAATTGATCTATACACAATAAAGATACAGTTAAAACTCCCAGGCCCAAACAGGGACTGTAGACTAGTATTTCTACCTAATTACAAAAAATAATTGTTCCAGATATGATATCTTGAGTGATAGAGTGGATTTAAAGAACTCCATGGTTATTATAATGACCATAAAATCCTGAACTGTGGACACTGAAGTCTCTCAAGGGTACCAGACAATGCTTCCCAGCACCATATCTAATATCATATCAGCCAGTTTCATCATGGAGATTGCAGGGACCATATATGTTATACCTTCCTGTCCTATCATCTGGACCAACACCAGCTCCAGACCCTCAAAATTGTGGTTGATGGTTTTGGCAGTAATGAATACTTGAATACTAAATTGGCATTTTGGTATTCAAGTATTATGGTGCAAAGTCTTGTGCATTATAAACGCATCTTCTGTCCTTGTTTCCTTTGCCATGTTGAAGACCAGCTGTTGCCAAATGTAGAAATAGCTCATTTGTTGTGAAACATATTGCTTTCTACATAAAATCATGACAGTGTAGACATTTTACAACATCAGATGGATTCTTTGGATGATTTTTTTCTAATTATCCTATGAATGTTTTTCAGTTTCATCCTCATTCCTATTTTCTTCAGTGTCCAAACTTGACTCGCTAACTCCATAAGGTCACTTCATAAACTTGGTTTCAATTAAATGCACATTTACTTTGAAATAAATTAATCAGGACTTGATAAGGTGCTCTTCAAATTGAGCTCATTTCCCAATAATTGGATAAATGTACACATCTTTTCTTGTCTTTGGTAATGCCTTGTAATTCTTACAAGGATATTTTAGTAATTTTGAATCCACCCATCCACCTTTTTTATTGTCTTTTTTCTTTATATGCTCCCCTCAACCTTGCCAAGCATATTTTTTCTCATTCAACATCCACCCATATCACATGATTAAAGTATATGAGTTTCTGCTTGTTGCTCATTGTCTCAATAGAATAGCAAACTTTTATCTGATCTAAAACTGAACCACGGATTCTTTGGGAAGTCCATGATACCCTTAGTAACATTTCCATATCCATTATTCAAACCATCAGTATCTTTTTTCTTGCTTCAATCCAACAATTGCATTTATGTCTTTATATGACTTTTAGACTCCTTCAGTCCAAAAGGATGCATTTGTTTGGTTATAAGGTTTAATTAGTCCAATAGTTGCTATTATTAAATGTCTTTATCCATCATGGTCTTATTTACATTTGTTATAAACTTACTCCATGACATTAGTAATCTCTCCAGAACAATATCCACCCTTGTTCTTGAACCCAAGGAAAGTAAACTACTTATATTTCATCTCCATTTAGATCTCCTGAGTTAATTGCATTGCAATGTGATATTTGTTCCTTTGAATCTGAGCTTTGGGAATCAGGTATAAAAGTTTTAAATTTTGTTCCAAGATTTGTTCGGATTATTTTCCTTTGTGACATGTGAAAAATACATGAAACCTTGTTCTGACTGTAGCTTTCATTTATTCTGAGGAGCAACTGGCCTCACTAGATTAATTGGCATCCCTTCTTCTGTTTTAAAGTTTAAATCTTATGCCTTTAGTAAAATATTGACAATATGATCCCCAAACTGCATCTGGGAAAGATCTCTTGTGTTTTATCATTTCCATATAGATAAAGATATTTTTTTTAAAGAAACCTATTCCCTCAAAGCGCTAGAAATCTGTGTGGAAAATTCTGCTTCTGTTAGATCAACAATCTATAAATGAAGCGGCATTTCAGAAAGGAATGTTTTGTGTCATAAGGGCATATATATGCATGCTCACTGCTATGGGTTTTTTTTTTTTTTGCCTAATAGGCAGATGTGCAATTATGTTTAGCTATTAATACCTTTGCCTGATGCATCATAACATTCCCAGAACTAACGTCAAATATGTATGAAAACTGAATGCTTAACAGACTACTATGTCAGTGTTCGTCTCCAAGCTCTTATAAATGTTAGCATTATGACTGCCTTTTGAGGGAGCATCTTTTTTCTCGGATATTAATCAGCACAAAGAAAATAAAACAGGAGGGAGGCGCAGCTTAGAAAAACATAATGCCTTCATTCTGAGATGGGAACAGTTTAATAACATATACAAGTATGTTCCCCTGCTATTGAATTCCGTGTATTGGCTTTAAAAATCGGCAACAATGTAAGACATGGAGAAAAAGGATTCAACCATAAAGAATAGGACTGTGTTGGGCGGTATTCAACAATGTGTATCCCTTTTTAGCTGCATTCCTCACCCAGCAGAGAGGAAGAATATGAGGCATGTCCCATGTTTCATTTGTATGTATTTCAGATGTGTAAAGAGAGAAAGCAGAAAAATGGGATTATTTCTAGAAATAGGATTAATCTTTGGGGCTGCCAAATTTGGAGATACGTAATTCTGTCTGTCCTCAATTTCCCATAGCCCTAAAGATTTAGATATCTGTCTTCTGCTTATACCTGAAGCTGTTGGCCCTTGATATATCTTTGATAAGGAAGCTGCTTGCAATTCAATGAGAAATTTGGCAAGATTGTGGTTGCCTCCCTCTCTCCCTGCCTCTCCTTTTACAATCTCTGCTTTATTGCTCTGCAGAGAGATCATACTTAGGATCAAAACATTTACCTTAGTGTCTCTCTCTCTCTCCCTCCCTCCCTCCCTCCC
>JAPKID020001104.1:0-15561 GCA_026931265.2 Tropidonophis doriae | reverse complement strand
TTAAACCTGTTTTTTAACTGTAAAATTAGGGGGTCGTCTTATACGCCCGGTCGTCTTATACGCCGGAATATACGGTATACCCCTAAAACCCAATTAACTAATTTCTCTACTAAACTAAGGCTAGGAACAGTAGATTAGGCCAGACCGGCCTGCTGGAAAAGATAGGTCTTCAATTAAATTAAATAAATAAATTAAATTAAATTAATTAAATAAAAACAAAGCAACCCTAACTAAGATTGACAGTTCTCGAGAGAATGTAATTTTAGGGTTTATGCCTCTAAAAATAGTCATTCAAATTTAAGTGAGATCAGTGGAACATCCACACCTAATATAGACAAGTCCTTCTTGATAACTATATTGGCCAAAGAACTGCTGGAAGGACAAGGAGAATTAACAGAGTCCTTCTTCGAACAAAAATAATTTTATAGGAAAAACAAGGCAATTATTATGTCAAAGCTAACATTTATCATGACTTGTACTAGAAAATGGGTTAGTTCAGCTATTACAGAGTCAGAACTGAAGAAGCTTCTTGGAAGAGAAGCAAATCATCTTCAAAGAAAAACAAAGTCTGGTTGCCTTTTGAAAAAGCACTTTTGAAGCAGTTAGTAAGTAAGGACTACTAATACTTCAGCTGCATTTAAAGCAACATTTCTTCTACTTAAATTTTGATAATCTCTCAGGTCTACTTTTCTTCCGTCAACTCAGATATATACTCAGGAGCTAATGGAGTGTGTGACGAGAAGAGCATGTAAGGAAATGCTCATGTTAACTGCCTGTGTTGCCCTTGTATTTCACATGATGATTAGGGCTTCAACTCTAGCACTGCACTACAGTCCTCAGAATACTTCCACAATTTTAATAGGTCTACACAACCAAAAGAGAGGATTATCTACATTTTAGTAGGAAGTAGTTTCACCCCCATTTGCCTTTCTGTAGAAAAATATATGATATAGATGTAAACAAACCCAACAGCCAAAGCACTTAACCAAAATGTACAAATTATTCTGCAAAGCTATTAAAATTAGGCAGGGATGAAAAAGCTCACTGAAAATTAAAACTAGAAAGTCCGATGCCTTATGAATATATTAATGAGTGTGTTAACTAATAACCACATCATCAATTAATTCATACAAATTAAATCAATTAAGATTTAAAAAGCAAATATATATAAATAAAAGCTGTCTTGGGGCTACACATAATTCGTTAAATTCTGTACATGGAATAATTCTGTCTTCTTTTATGGTAATGGAACAATCCTAACTAAGATTAATGTATGAAGAAGCAATGGTGAAACTCACCTAGGCCCATATAAAGAAAACATTGCCATTTCTGACGATGGGCTTTTTCTTCATTAATTTGAGCACAGATGGAGAAATTAAAACCTTTCTACCTATGTACACTAAATCTCTGCATACCTATACTAAAATTAGTAATATTATTTTTGTTCTTATGGGTAGAATATTGTAATCACTTATATGTACCATCAGTCTAATAAATTTAATAAAACACCCTTAAGAAATTTGTAATCCTAACTCCAGCCAACAGAAGTGTGAAAGAAGTGGATCACCTGGAGGCAAATGTAGTTTGTAAAGGAGTTTCAGCTTCTCAGTCAGATCCCCATGATACATTCCACCTGTTGGGATTAGAAAAATACCTAGATTTTAGATGTATTTATAGATAGCCAGTTTCTGATGGATTCTTATGCCTAATAACTATAATGTGGAAGTTTAGCTGGTAAAATTTTTCCTATTCCTATGATTATCTCTGAGGTTAAAACTTGTTTTTATGCTTTTTTTCTCAATATGATTGATTTTCATTTATTTATTTATTTACATTGATATATTTATATGCCACCTCTTCTCGCAATTCTAGATGGCTTATAGTCTATGACCGTGATGGCAAACCTATGGCATGAGTGGCAGAGGTGGCACACAGAGTCACTCTGTGGGCATGTGTGCCTTTGCCAGCTGCTTTTCTGGTTTCCAGCGGGCACATGTGCACCAGTCGTCAGAGCGCCGGAAAACAGTCTGAAAAACAGGCCATTTTTGGGTCATTTTCCAGATCGTTTTCAGGCTGGTTTGGCCATTTTTAGACGCTCAGGTGGAAAAACCCAAAACAGCCTGAAAATGGCCCATAAAATGACCTGAACACAGCCCGAAGAATGGCCTGAAAACCGGCCTGAAAAATGGTCAAAAAATGGCATGTGCACATCAGCAAGCTGGTCTTGGGGTTTCTAGCACTCCGGCGCATGCACAGGCACATGCAATCTGGCTTGGGCATTTGGTGCCAAAAAGGTTTGCCATCATGATCTATGACAAGGGGGTCAAACTCGTGGCATCACATTGCCGTCACATGATGCTTTGAGATGCTTTTTGCTTCATGAGCTGGGAGGGCATGGCCTGCGTGTGACGCATCCAGCCTGCAGGTCATCAGTTTGACACTATGGTCTATGAAATTAAAACATCCATAAAATAACCATTAAATAACAGTAAATAACATTGTAAGTAATATTAATAAAAATCATTGGATACCCAAGAACTGTCTTTGCCATGTTTCCTAGAGAACAAAAGAGCAAAGGTCCATCTGATCTCAGGGGACACACTACTCTAGAGAGAGAGAGAGAGAGGCCAACAGTAGGAATGGCATTCTATGGATTCCAACCTGCCTAGGTTCTTTTAGATTGATACCCAGACTATTCTCTTTCTGGTAGGCCATTTAGAGCTGGCAAATTCTACTTGGAGACGATGCTTCCCTAATATGGACCCAATCTATATACGACTTTACAGGTAGTCCTCAACTTTCAGCCACTCATTTAACAACTGTTTAAAGTTGCCATGAGTAAAGCACTTCCAACCATTGTAAAGCATTGCCCCCACCCCACCATCATATTTGTGACCTGGGTGCTTAGAAATCTGTTCACACTTATAACCGGTTGTCAAGTACCCTGTGAACATGTGATTTTAAAATTAACTATAACTATAAAAAATAAAGTTTCTCATGGAAAATAAACTTATTTTGGCCATCTTGGCTATTGTAAGCCATAACAAAGATAAGTTACTTCATGACTTTAGAAAGTAGACTAAAGGATACTAACATTTCTAAGCAGAAAGAAAAAAAAATCCTGTTGATTTCATTTCTGTAATCAAAATGTTTTGTTGTGTTTTATGACACTGGAAGACACAAAATGACACAAAACATTACAATATCAGAAATATTAAAGGAGATTGTTGAAGAATGGAGCCAAAAATTAGTAATTACAATATCAAAAATGATGTCTGCTTCTATGGATAAACTATGTCCAAAAGAATGAAAGAATGACAGATGTAGAACAAATTTTATCTGACAAGACAGAAAAACTATGCAAAGTGGAACTGCAAATCACAGACCAAGAAAATAATTTTGAAAATGACACTTTACTGAATACACAATTGAAACTGGGTGAAACTTTAAATATTTAAAGTGAAATATAAATGATAAACCAAGAGAATGGTCTGGAAAATGTTTTCTTATTGGATTTACAAAAGAGGCTCGTTAAGAAATCTGTGTGATGGGATCACGAAGAACTAAAAAGAAATCAAATTCCATGACAATATTGACTTAGAAGCAAATGAAAGGAATATAAAGCTATTTCATTCAATCAATGGTAAAATAAAACATTTTTTTTGCAAAGTTCTGATATTATGGACATTTTGCTGATATCAAGATTGAAAAAAATGTTTAGTAGTTTTACTTATAGATTTAACCACCCTGTGGGGAAGATCACTCTAATAATGATAATGCATTTTAATTCAACTTTCTTGAGAAATTGCTAACTGAATTTTGCAGTTTTGTTTGAGATTTTTGGGGGCTACTGTATCTGAACTAGATGACCACTGGGTGGCAATAAAGAATGAGAGTTTTCTGTATCTGTATTCTATAAAGGACTGCAGCCACTGATAAAGACAGCTGCACCACTCTAGCGTTGTGTTACTTTTCACCAATGATTTAACATATAAGACTAGATACTATGTCAGAAGATACTACTTACTCATGCCTGTTACAAACTCTTTAAAGTTAATAAGGGAATCTTTGTTTTCATCCAGAAGTCGGAACATTCTTTCTGCAAGCACCGGCGTATGCAGTCCACAAGACCAAGGTGTAAGGGAAGCAAACAAGTCTTTGAACTGCTCAAGGTTGATGCGGTACTGCTCTAAGTAGGGTAAACTCTGGTCTCGTTGAGCAGCTGAAGTACGATTTCCCCAGTAACAGCTCATTAAGTGTTTTGCCTATAAACAAAATGAATGGTTTATTAGATAGGCATACTGCCTTTATTTTGTACAAAGTAATATACAGAAGCTCCCTCTTCCTATTTCCCTAAAACAAAGCTGGGAGAGAGGTTGGGCTGAGAGAGAGTGTGTGACACTTTAAAAAAAAAATCTATCAGCCTTGAAGACATAACTTAAAGGATTAGGCATGGCTTTTAATCAGTTCTGAAACATGCAAGAAAATGAAAAGGATAATTATAAAGAATCCAATCTATTTGCAAATAGAACAAAGAAGAAAATGTTCAATAAAACAGAAGGACACTTTGGGAATAAATAGGATTTTCTGGCAGTTCTAAAAGTTCTGAAAAGTTGGTTCTAACACTGTAATGAATACTCTACTGTCTTTCTTTGTTTAACTGTGATAATTTTAAAGGCCTTGGTTGAAAGCGTAATAGTCTTCAATCTCTGTGTTTGGAAAATTAGGAATTCATGTTTGTTGGGCAAGAAAGACTATTAAGGTACATTGCTACTGATCATTCTAAACAGAATCCAGGACAAAATATTTTATTCCCAGCTACTCAGAACTTGCATCTTTGATTGGAGATTGGTTGAAATACTGCCCTTTTTCCCAAAGAAAAACTAAATAAATCTTGTGTACTTGTTTAGCATTACAAAATTTAATGTAACAAAACCAAAACCAAAAGTTGAATCAACCTAACAAAACAAGATCCCTTTTAATTTTGTTGGATTTTCTTCTGTTTTCTCAACTTCAAAAATAAACCTAAACTGTCTGAACATAAAAGTCTTTTTAATACATCATCACCTTGGATCCTGGGATCTCTGTAATTTAAAGGAGTTTTCATAAGCATGCTTTATCTCTACTCACAGCAAAAATCAATAGGCTAATGTTTTGTCAAGCTCTCCCACCTTAAATACTACATAAAGGTCTTCTAATTCTTGCATAGAAAAGCCAATGTCTCCAGATACAGCTCGGACCTGCAGAAATCACAGAAGCAAATATATCTTAGTTCTGTCAGCTGGGAATCTGGAAAGGATAGCTTTTGTAAAAGGAGGAATCCGTATTTTTTAAAGCATGGCAAAGTAACTTTTGTAAAGAAAGAAGCATCTAATAATTTTGAACAGAATTGTTGTCGTCTGTATTCATGAGGTACTGATCGGTAAGATCAGAAGATTCTAAAAATTGAATAACAAATAAAAAGAACAATTCTATTCTTTTGAATGAGTCAATAAGCAGAAAAAGATGGTCAAAAGTATTATATGTACTATATTTCCTGCACTCAGTGCACTATCATTGGCAGCAGGAACAGGAAATGGGTTGATTTTTTCTTCAGCTCAGCTTTTTTCTCAACGGGCTCATTGTCAAACTTCTACAAGGGCATTAGAGACAATGCTTGATATCTGATGCTATCTGGAGGGAAGGGATACCACAAACAACAGACAAAAACAGCAGCAAGATAATGTGAAAGCCACTCTTCCCTTGAGATTCCCAGATAGAGCAATTCAGAGAACTGAAAGGTCACTATTTCCTGTTACATTTGCAGAAAATTAGCTAGTATGGGTCTATGGTAAATCTGCCAAGGTATTTTCATAAAAAAGGATGGAATGTTTTCAGATCAGCCGGCTATGGGATTAAAATTAAACAAGAAATCACAATGTGGCTTATGTGGAAAACAGCAACCCTCAATTGGTTGATACAGAGATTACCCTACTAACAAATTATTGAATTGCAAACTTCTGTTGATACAAATAAATCCGTCTCCACTCATAAGTCAGGAGAAGGCAGGGAAGAGTGAATTTACAGCACATTGGAATACATATTTGGCATGCTGAATGCATATGTGGCACAAAGGAATACATATGCAGTATGCTGGAAATTAATCCTTCTCCTGACTTCCAGAATATTTTAGGTTGGAGTTATAGAAGCTGTCAGGTATTAATCTTACACTGCCCCTTATCTAAGGAAAGAACTGCTCTAGCATGTTTTTATCCTTATTGGATTTGAGAACAAAATGGACTTATTGAATAGCCCCTCTGAATGTAACCTATTAGTAAGTAGGAAATTGTCTGTGCCAGTATCAGAATCAACTAAAATGCCACACATATAAAGCTTTCTATTTTTCCAGAACAATTAATTATGGAATTATTCCAAATGTTGTGGCTATGAAATCTTCAGTTTAATAACAGTCTTAAGGGAGACTGATAATACTTCTAATCAATATTCAAATTAGAAACATACCACGACATACCATTATACTACCATACTACATAACTAGCTGTAGAAAATAAAGAATAACATGGCAAGTAGTTATTTATCTAATTTACTTATTGATATTATTTAGTTTCGTCTAGCCTCAAAGATTTAAAACAGGAGAAACAAAATCAGTTAACTTCATACAAGCTTATAATAATATGGATACAACTTACCACACTTCTCTTAGCAGTGTCTTCTAAAGAATGGATTACCTTCAATCTTTGTTTAAAACGCATCTGTTCAATGTCATCCGCTTTCAAATGGCTGAATTTCTGCAGTGGAAATGAAAACAGGTTTATAAACTAAATCCACCAGAAATACCATACATTTGAAAAAGAAAAAGAAAAACCTACACTCATTTTATGGAATACTTTTACTTAGCAATTATTTGACCGATGACGAAGCAATGCTTGCAGAAGTGATGGTGAGCAATCATAGCTCCATAGCCATGTTTGGAAACCATGAGGAAAATGGAGCCGAAAAATAAGCCAAGCCACCAAATGGTAACAAAGAGGCAAAGCTTTCAAATATCTCTTTTACACCCACTAGTGCTCGTCTGGAAATCAGATTTGGAAGTTCTAATAGAAAGCAAAGAAGGAAAATATATAGTATGTTAGCCAATGGTAGCAGGAGTAAGAACCATCTGAAAATATAGGATTGGTTTTAGGGAGCCAAAAACCAACACTAGTTAAAAGAAAAATAGATTAAGAAGAAATAATTACAACTAAATGATTTATATATGGCATTCTTCATAAACAGACTGTTGACCCTCATACCTTGAATTTGTGAATGCTTATATTAAAGACATATCTCTGATTAATAGACTATAAGGTCAGTATATAATTCATTTAAAAATATCAAAGTAAAAATATAAGATTTGTGTTATCTTCTGACCTCGTAGGCTGTTCTTATAAGTTCAAAAATATCAATTTCCACTGGTGGATCATCCCCACTCGTCAATAAAGCATGGAGATGAGGAATAGGTGGGAAAATACTCTGCCGATTAACCACATTATCTAGGTACCTACAAAAAACAAAAAAAATAAACACAGAATTTTGGATTAGTGCATAAACTGAAGATTATGGTCCGGAAAGTCTATATAATTTATTTAATAAAATATATGTCTGAGTCATTTTCATGAAAAGCTGAATTGATTTTAAAACTAAAATAATTAAGAGGGCATTTATGATTAAAGATATTTGATTCATTTTTTATTATAATTAAATTACATATTAATAATTTAATGCTATATTATTACGTAATTTATGTACTTTCTGTATTGAAGCATTTCAGTCTGATAAAGGAAAATGTAATAATAATAATAATCATACATATGCATAAAAATGTGTGTGTTTCTGTGTGTGTGTGTGTATCCCCTCATAATTGTGACTTAAAATTACCTTGTAAACCACCTTTTTAAGGGCATATTTTTGATGTGGCCCTCATCTCTTTCTCAGCCTGTAGCTGAGGCTGCCTAATGTTGTATTTATCTACTCTAACCATAAAATATTGTTATCATTTTCTCCTGACACAAGCAGAATTATGCATGATTTGTGACACCGTGGTGATAACTGCAGTGATGACCTAGTAAAGCCCAAAATCAGTCTAACTCCTGTTAGCCATTTTTGGCTGCTGCAGACATGGCACATTCCCCAGTTGGTGACTTTTTTTTCCTGCTGGCTCTTTTGATTTGAGCAGTAGGAGATATTGGGCGCAACACATTATTAATGTAGGATTTGGGCTTCTTATTTACATATGTAATGATATTAAAATGCCTGCCTGGCAGGCACTTTGCACAATGGAGCAGTGTTGTCTAAAAGAGGATATAATTTTAAGATGGAAAGTCTGCCCGACCCCCAGCTTAATTCTGAAACTAAAAACAAAGCTACCTGCCCAAGACAGTCATGGCTTCACCTTCGTCACAGCAATTTAACAGCTTGTCCATGTTGGCATCCAGGATGGCCAGGGATACCTGCAAGATGACCTTGATGCCTTCGTAGAAAAAACAGTCAACAATGACCACTGCACTTTCAAAAGGCATGACGCTAAGGAAAAGAGTGAGGAACCAAGATAGTGATATGCTGGAAATGACTCCTAAATCTTGCATCTTCTCAGACAGCTGTGGAAGGCAATCTCTTGTTAGTTCTTCAAAGATGCCTTGGTCTACTAGTGCACCTGAAGAGACAACAGAAACAGAAGTGTTATCTGTGATATTATGAAGAGTGTGAATCAAGGTTCTATTACAAAGGCCGATTTGTCCAAATCAAATAAATAAAATCTGGGGTACTTTCTAATGAGCTCACATACAGTACATGGATTTGCAAATTCACTTCACTATATATTACTTATCTTCAAGGAAGTGATTAACATCAGTTACAAAACCCTACTGCAATTGCAGCAGTTTTTTCACTAAGTGAAAACTTTCTTCTGATTCTGTACTGGACTTGTCCACAATAATGTAACTTCTTCTCATAAAATTATTAGGATTCCATATTTAGGTTTCATTTCTGAAGTATCACTATATCTCTTGCTGTTGAACACTGATAATGTTACTTCTCATAATATATGATTCTGATTTTATTGACATTCTCTGCAACTTCTTGGTAGATTAAGATTG
This sequence comes from Tropidonophis doriae, assembly GCA_026931265.2. NCBI lineage: Eukaryota > Metazoa > Chordata > Lepidosauria > Squamata > Natricidae > Tropidonophis > Tropidonophis doriae. Next base: position 6,427 of record JAPKID020001104.1, on the reverse strand, counting down.
CCTGACCTCAAGTTATAATCATCCTAGCTCCTTAATTATTTTGAAAAGATGGCATTTTTCTTAGACGTGGGAAGAAACAATACTTTTCAATTTTTCAATGTCAATTAAAACCTTATCAGGAAGCCTTATATGCTGCAAAAAATAATATGGTAAAGCTCAAAACAATATAAGGATGAGAACAGTTCAGGAGGCAATTATATGTGGAGCTAAGAAGGATGTGGACATATTAATATCTTTGGGATATCTGATTTGATTTCAGGAAGATATTTATTTATTATTTTAATTAAGAACAGTATTATTAAATGGGGTTGATATAAACCAGTGGTAGTCAATCTGGTCCCTACCGCCCATTAGTCGGCATTCCAGCTTTCATGGCGGGCGGTAGGGGTTTTGTCCGATACTGACGCATTTTCCTTTTTTAAAATTTAAGTGACTTCCCTACTTTATAAATCATCATTACTGTGGAAGCCGTGGGAGATTAGAAAATTTTACTACTAACAGAAATACAAAAATGGGCGGTAGGTATAAAAAGGTTGACTACCCCTGAATTATAAACCTATAGAAATTCATTACATTAATACAATTTGAGAAAATCACAAGAGAAACCTAATAAACTGGCTACGAAAATTCAACAATTTCATCACCGGAACATTTTTAAGAAGTTTGAATAAGGTTTAATTATTATGGTTTTATCCAGACTTGAAAATGAAAAGGCAGCTTCCGTAAATAATTTGAACTGTGCAATTCTAACACTATTTTAATTATACAAAATCAGTGAAGCTAATCTTCCGAACATTCATCCACTTGTCCTACAGGCAACTATCCAACTATTTTGCAACTAAAGATCTGACTGCTTCATATTCTTTTGTGCCAATTAATCTCAGCTTTCAATGTGACTTACCAACCACTCTAGTGTTATAGTAATCTGGCAGCATTCTCTCACACAGGGCTACGAGGAGCCAGAAAGCTTCTTCTTCATTACAATACAGAAGCAGTACTGATGTCACTATGTTCATGGCCTGACAAATATGAAGACAAACATGCACATACATAACCATTAATATTGGATAGGGAGCATATTTAAAAAGGCAAGTATTTATTTGCTTTCTAATTTGTCAGCGCCTAAAATATAAATTATAAATGAAGAGAGCATTGTATAGCTTAGAATAATATCCTTGGCTCAATACAACTACTTTAAGAAAGTAGGTACATCAGGAAACCTTAGTGTTAAATATTAAGCACACGATAGAAACCTTCGTTATATAATAAATATTTTAATGTATTTTGCAGTTTTTCAATGCCACACTAAGCTTTAGATGTAAAATCTAAGTAATCTTATATCAACCATAACGATTTAGAAATTAAACATTACTAATGCAAGCTTTTTTATCCTAAAAGTTAAAGTTATTTAACATCAATCTGTTAATAATCTCTAGTCAACAGTGTATAAACAGCACTGTACCATTATAGTATGTAAATTTTTATAATAATAAAACAAGAGATAATAAAACATCCTCCTGAAATTTCACTGGGGAAATGAAAGAGGAAGAGAGATATTCTTATATGTCCTTATATAATCTCACTTATCCTTTCTCTTCCTTTTTTATCCCCTCCAGAACTGTTTCAGGGTAGAATCCCTTTTTCTCAAGAAGCACATGAAGATGGAAGGAGTCTACAAAACAGAGGCTGGGGAATCACACAGCCCACAGATTGTTCAACCATGCCCAAATAGTGGTCTGATAAGGCAATAATATATTCCTACTCATGAAAGAAGAGAGAGGCTGAGCTTCAAATCAAACTATGGCCAAGCTGTGAGAAGGAGGACCATCACACTACCAGGTAATCCAAAAATATCATTCCCTTACCTGGCAGTATCCAATTGTAGGATTCCGAAAAGCATATGATGTTAGCACCCTTCTAAGTGCAGCAATTCCTAGTTCATTCTGAAAGGCAGGGTGCTCTGGCATTGAACGATGCAGGTCTCTTTCAATTTCTTCAGTGGCAAGGCTATACTTTCCTGTAGATTGTTGCACCAAATCACTGTAATACCCAGGGTGTGTGGCCATCTCATTCCAGGCCCCTGTATTGACACACAAACATTATTTTTCTTGTCTACTGTGCTCAAGGTGTGATTCAGGCTGAAACTTCTACAAAGAAAATATTTCCTGCAGGTTATCAAGTCTTTTGCAGCTGGTTTACACTGAGGACTAAATGTATGATGATAATAAGAATGATATATTTAGAAAATTTCCTGACAGTTGGAATAATTAATCCATGGAACAACTTGCCTCCAGAAGTTGTAAATGCTCCAACACTGGAAGTTTTTAAGAAGAGGTTAGATAACCATTTGTCTGAAGTGGTGTAGGGTTTCCTGCCTAGGCAGGGGTTTGGACTAGAAGACCTCCAAGGTCCCTTCCAACTCTGCTATTCTATTCTATTCTATTCTATTCTATTCTATTCTATTCTATTCTGAAGTATAGTACTTATTTTGCATCCTCTTTTAGCAAACTTAAAGAAAAATACCTTGAGGAAAAAAAGCCTCACAATTGTCTGAAGCAACTGGCTTAGAACTAAGAAATGCTAACTCTAGGAACAATAATCACTGACTTTTCAAGTCACCTGCAGTTTGGGGAGCAATTTCATTTTCATGGCAGTAGTACTACGCAACTGTGTAGCAGGGGAAAATATTTTCTCCTTAAGTCAGGAATCTATTGTGCACATTTAGCAAGAATGTCACCTGAAAACAGGAGCCAAAGTTCTCCACGAAGACTCTCTGGAATTCCTTTTTGAACCAGTTCACGAGTTTTGGCTGTCCGGTACATACACATGCCCCTCCCATATTCAAAAAAATGAATGTTCCAAGATTCTTCTTTCATTGTCTCCTTTGCCTGAAGAAGAAAGGATAGAGAGTAACATACTATTGTTATGGATATTGAGGAGAGGTATGATAATTTTGGTGTGATAATCATTATGAAATGCTGTGACTTAGATACTTGCATCACAAATACATAATCACAATGTTGTCAGAATTTTTTATCAGTGCAAATGCATAATGGTGGCATGTGCACGATAGCGCATTCTGACATCATTGTGATTTGCTGCAGACACCGCAAGCTGCTGGAAACTTCTGTAGCGCCAAGTATTTTCTTCCCCTCCAGTGCAGCATTTTCACTCTATCAGTAATTTATAAACATTGATCTCTAATAGTAACTTACAAAACTACTGCAACAGAAATACACGAAATATGATATCAAAAAGTTTCCTCTGAATTGATTAAAAAGGAATTAGAGTGCAAAATACTAGCATGGTTCTTGAACTGTTATTATCTAGATTGGCATACTGTAAAATGAATTTGATCTCAATCTATAACTGTGTCAGAACATAGATTAGCACTCTATTCCATCTCAGAGGTTAACTTTTGTAGATGTTTAAAATATGGTTGCAAACATGTCTTAATGAACACAAAACTAACAGCTAGTTTGCTTAAGGTGCTGGATTAGAAACTGAGAGAGTATGAGTTCTAATCTTCCCTTAGCTGTAAGAACGGGCTGAGTGACCTTGGGGAATCATGCTCTCTCAGCCCAATCCATCTCACAGGCTTGAGGAAAATATGAGAAAGGAGCTGCTACTTTTAGTTGTATTTTTATATGAACAGTTAGTGTTAATAGATTTGGTTGTACAAACTTCCTTCAGGGTTCAAATCCATAGCCTTGTTTCTTCTTACTGATATCTTCAACATTTAATTTATTTATCTGTCAAATTTGTATGGCCGCCCTCCCCCACAAAGTGGCATACGATAAAACCCACCATTAAAACTTTCTGCAAAACCGTAAACATACATTAAAAACAAAACCACAAGCAGAAGAATATCACCATGATGCAAGGTCCCTAACACCAAGAAATCCACAGGCCTATTGAAAAAAACACTTGGCTTTCCAGAAGGCAACAAGGGTGAGGCTAACCTCACCTCACAAGGAATGGTGTTCCAAAGGGCAGGTGCAATGGCAGAAAAGGCTTGTCTTCTAGATCCCATTGTATGTGATTCTTTCACAGATGGGACCCACAGCAGGCCTCTCCTGTCAGACAGGTAGATCACAAAGGGACAATTCCTCAAATAACCTGGCCTCATACTGTATCATGTAGGGCTTTAAAAGTCCAAACTGGCAACATGAATTGGATTTGAAAGCAATCAGGTAATCAATGTAGAGGTATAAAATGTGACTTCCTTAGGGTATACATAATTGCCTGTTCTACATTTTACACTGGTTGAAGTTTCCAGATACTCTTAGAGTAGCTCTAGATGGATTGCATTAGAACAGTCCATAAGAGAAGTGACTAAGACATGAGTTACTGTGAGAAGGAGCATCATGATCCAGAAATGAGTGTAATTGGTACAGAACCTAAAGTTGTGCAAACATCCTCCTAGAAATGACTATCTGCTCCTTGACACACACACACACCCCAGTTTGCAAGTTGGGTATATCTGTGGCAGTGCCACTCAACCTAGTATCAAAGATGGTAAAGTCTCAGATCCAGAAGGCCCTAAAAACAAAAGCCATTCAGTCTTGCCAGGATTCAGTTGAAGCTTGTTGCTCCCCATTCAGACCTCACAGCCGTCAAGCATTGGGATAGGACATCTACAGCATTGCCTAATCCATCAGGAATGGAAAGATATAACTGAATATCAACACACTGATGATATTTCAGTTCCTGATGATGTATGATCTCCCATAACAATCATATATAGGTGACAGGAGCAGACAGAGCACCAAACCTTACGACATCGTACATAGCACAGAATTATCTCACCTCTGGGTCAATACTGACTGATATTGGCCCCTGAGGAAGGAAGAAAACTAACACAATACTGTGCCACCCATTCCCAATCCCCAAAGCTGATTCAGAAGGATGCTATGCCTGATGGTACTGAAAGCCAATAAGAGGTAAAATATAGCCAAGATGGATACACTACCATCATCCTGCACCCGCCACAGATCATCCAAAAGAGCAGCCAATGCCTTTTCTGTTATATCCAGAATTGAAGCCTAACTGAAACTGATTCATATAATCCATCTTATCTACAGTTCACTGAAGCTGCTGTATGATCACTTTCTCCATAATCTTACCTCAAAAAGGGAAGTTTGGACATTGGACAAAATTGTCTGCTATGGAGGGATCCAGCAATGGCTTCTTGAGATAAGGGCAAAGCAACACCTCCCTTAGAGAAGAAACCACCCCCTCTCCCAAGGGTGAATTAATCATCACCAGTGCCATAGGGGACTCAATAACTTATTCCTTGCATGATCTACCAACACTGGCCTTTCCCACCAACCCCTCTCACTAAGTTGGCTAAGGGTTATCCCTATTGCATACATCCTTCCTAGGTCTCACCCAACTCATCTAGCCATGTAGCACCAGCATCAAATAATGTCACAAAGCTGCAACTAGGCAATGTGACAAACCCCTGCTGGGCACCTTCAGTACTGGTACCAAAAAAAAGCTTACTGCCATGGCCCACACCAGACTAACCAACAGCTGGATTGTCCTCCATAGAGGACAGATTTGTGGCAAGCACTTTCCAGCAAGTTTCCTTCCAAATAGCTCTAGCAAGCTGTGGCAAGCGCCACAGAAACATATTATTCCATCTTTTCAAAGCCAACAACCCAAAGAGGAAGACATTTTCAAGATATATTATTTTAGTAAATTAAGTTGAAGTTTCAATAACTCAGTTATGTTCTTCACATTTAGATGAATATGTTTGAAATATTTTCCCGTGTAAAAATATACCACTTAATACCGTAACAATTTAATCTTATGAGTTGTTAGAATTAAAAGGGTTTTAATTATACTACATGCATTGCATTTTCTGAATTGATTAAAAATCATTAATTTACCCATTTTATTCCAGTGGATTCCTCTGAATTGGTCCCAAACAATTTCAACAGTCCTAGAGATGCTGTGGGTACCTGATCTGTGCAAAAGTTCACAGGCTGATTGCTAAGAGGAGAAGCAGGACTGTCTGCAGGAGAACTGTTAGGAGACATTTCCTAAAAAAAGAAATGTACAACTCAAAACATGTGGAAATACAAGCAGGTTCAACAGCAATCTGAAGGCTATTTGGACTTCTAGTGCAATCAATATTGTGCTAGGAAGACATCCATTATGGCTACAATACATTATTGATGGCATTGCCATTAATGCCTTCGCCCTCATTTAGATCATCTAAGATATTCATAGAATATGGAATCCGATCATCATATATATTACACAGCAACAATTCTTTATTCATGATATATGTACCCACTAGGAAGCCATGGTTAACCCTGGAACTCCTACAAAATATAGTAACATAAAGCTCATATTTGCAATGTGTTTGTAATTATATGTATACCTTACAAATGCAAGGTTTAAATCAACATTTAATATC
>JAPKID020001103.1:0-15564 GCA_026931265.2 Tropidonophis doriae | reverse complement strand
TTTCTTTCTTTCTTTCTCACTCACTTCGACACAGCTGCTCACCCCAATAGATTCTGCATTTTGCAAAGTTTAATGGATAGTTAAAAACTCAAACAAAACAGAACAGCCTAGACAAAAAGTCATAATAAAACCCCAACCATCCCCAGTTTAACATTAATCCCAGGCATGGTAGCAAACCCAGAGTTTTCCAAACCTCCAGAGAATGGATACCATCCATGTCTCTTGGGTGATGTTCAGGAGGGCAGAGGCTACAACAGAAATGTAATATAATTGTTGGTCTTTTAATATATCAATTGCTTCCTGCAGAATAATTTCTAAAATAATGTGCATACTTCAACAAAGTGCAAGACATAAATTTCAAATACAAGCACTGACAATGGGATGCTCAAAATTGATCCGCCAACATCCAAGATTACAGACTTGTCAAGGATACAAAAAGAAACTTTGCTATGGAGATATTTGCTCCATAGGGGATATTTGCTTGTATTTGAATATTTGCTCTGAAACAAATCAGTTAACTACTTCATAACCCATTGAATTCAATTTTACTGAAATTATAAATGGTTTTCAAACACTATCTAAGATAAGTTACATTAAGGCTTTAGCTGAAATGCAGACATTCAATATGACCTGTAGCTTATTAGTATTCTCAACCTATGTTTGTAAAAATTGCAGGTTGTACAGGAAAATGAAAATGTTGTCTTCTGCCTCGAATGCGCCCTGCGGCATGTAGAAAAACAGAAATCTTGTCGTGGATTGAAACTAATGTATCGTTATGATGAGGTCTGTATAATACTGTTTGTATTCTTGCAGGTTATTTTTTAAGGCTGTATAATTTATAAGTTTGATACGTTGCATGTATGGTCTGTAGAGTTGCTGCACTTGCTTTTTAATATTATGGATAATTTATATTTATTGTTGCAATAAGTTTTCTTGATAAAGTTGCATTGTTGCCTTTTACCCCCTCACTTGTTTTAAGAATTATAAAATGAAAAAATAGTTTTGAATAGACCTACACTATAAACAGTGTTCACAGTAGCAAAAAATACAATTCCTTAGCAATTCCTTGGCTTTAGATGTCTTCCTTACATACACAGTGTACGATTTTTTGCCATCAGGGGAAGCCATGGTTTTGCAGTTGACATACTTCAACAAATAGCAAGTTCAGTGTAGATAATACCAGAATCTTTAACACTTTAATACTCTCTATAACAAATCATTTAAAACATATCTATCAGAGTATTGTCTTTTTTAATGTCTAGGAGGCATTTAACTGACCCTCCCTCAAACTCTTTCCTCCACTCCTTAATTAGCTCCAGAGAAAGGCAACAAAGATGGACATTTTGCCTGCTGTTTGACAGTGTCATGTTCTTTTCCTGTGTTTATAGTTTGGAGGAATTTAAAAATAATAATAAGCAAACCAATTTTGTGACTTCAGACCTCAATGTGGAATGAAAAGCCCCGATGTTTGTTTGAAATGAATGTCAATACATTAGATGAATTTCTGCACCCAGGCTGATTTGTTTGTTGAGGTTTATCAGCTAAAGAGTTCTTGCCCAAACCAAAGAAACAGGCAGAAAATAATTCCCCCCCCCTCAATAAAATAGATGTCAGTTGTAGACTTAAATCCAAAACTGTTAACACCAAAATGATACTTTTCATTGTTCTTGAAAATACAGAGTGCAAATATTGATTGCCAGAAAGTTCAGTTATTTTCTATGAAGCAGAAAAACTCTCTAGAGTCACAGGTTACATATTTTTATGGAACTCTTAACATTAATTCTGGTCCCCAAGTTTCATTTGGTATATAATGATAGGCTATCAATAACTATCAGTCAAATATACCAATTGATCTCTTAGCATGATTTTAATATTATACAATAGCATCTAACTTTATATGCTCTCCTCACCTCCATTTAAAAATATTACAAGTAGTCCTCAACTTATAACAATTCATTTGGTGACTGTTCAAAATTACTTATGACTATTTTTCACACTTATGACAGTTGCAACATCCTCATGGTGACATGATCAAAATTCAGTCACTTGGCAATTGACTCATATTTATGACAGTTGCAAGGCCCCAGGTCATTTGATCTCCTTTTGTGACCTTCTGACAAGCAAAGTCAGTGGGGAAGCCAGATTTACTTAACAACCATGTTACTAACCTAACAATTGCAGTTATTCACTTGTGGCAAGAAAGGTCATAAAATAGAAAACAACTCACTTAACAAATGTCTCATTTAACAACAGAAATTTTGGACTCAATTGTGGTCATAAATCGAGGATTACCTGTATTGATGATTTAACATGTTTTATGACTGGGTGATTATTATTGTAATTTACTGAAACAATCCACTGTTAACAATTTAGGTCTTGACTTATTTGCCAAATTAGACATAAAACTTACAAGAGTAGTGAGAAGGGGCACACCAGTCCAAGGCTCATTCATATAATGCTGAATAGTAGTTGATTTCATCTGGGTTTAAGTGATTATATCTTCCTTCATGTTGATGATGTTGTCCTACCTTGGCAACTTTAAGACTTATGGGCTTCAACTCCCAAAATTCCCCAGCCATCCTGATTTCAGAATTGTGGGAGTTCAAGTCCACAAGTCTTAAAATTGCCAAAGTTGGATAACCCTGCAGATGAGCTGAATTAAAGAGGTCTGAATCCTTTACCACTTACCAACATTACCTTGAGCCAATTCTCGGTTCTTTCGCATCACATTGTTTCCAAAAGAATTAGTAAAAGATTCACCCATAGCTGGGAAGCTGGGAAGGTGGAAGAAGAGCACGAATGCACAGACATCATTCAAATAACCAGTTAAAAATCTGCTGTATTTGTGGAGGAGTCAGGATGGAGCACCATTTTGCCAAATGAAGCATAAGTGCTAGATGTCATGTCTGGCTAGTAACACTCAATGACAATGATTAGATAGGATGGCACTGCCTCTCTGCAAACGTCTTGGAAAGGTGCACGTGGTGGAGTTAGTCTATACTTTAATGGAAGGTCTCCTGACTGTCTGAGAGTCAGCATGCCCACCAGATGATAAGAAAAGCAGATAGTATTTATATCCCTCTAGACAAATGCTGGTAAAAGATTAAAAAATAATCCTTGCTCTTTGGAATAGAAGAATGGTCAGGGGGACTTATGAAAAAGCTTGCTATTATCTATATAAAGCACGAACCTTTGGTAGATTCTGAAACAGGCCTTGCCTAAATTTAAGCACTCAATCAAGTTGGTAGAGGGGAAACAGACTTAATATCTTGCAAGACATTAGAGCCTGAGGTGATTTTCAAGACCAAAAGAGAAGTCTAGGAAAAATCCAATCCTGCCCTGTTAAGTGTAGTAAGAAGAATAATTCCATAAGGCACAGATTTTGTTTCCCATGGGTCATAAGTTTGAAGAAATTGGAGAAACGTTATACTAAAATCATCAAGAGGCTCAGTCTGAGGAGAATGCTGTTTGCCATTAGAAATATTTAGAAATGGGCCTGGAATAAGCAGTTGGTCATTTGGTTCAAGAACACTGAATAGCCATATAGTAAGAAAACAGAAAAACAACATAGTTGCTAAATATATACATTATTTTAAGCAGATGCATAAGATACAAGATCCTACATGGTTGCATTACTCAGTTTCTCCAGGGTTTTTACTTCTCTTATTACTGAACAAGCCTTCCCCCCAAAGAGCAAATCAAGACTCAGAATTTTTAGTTAAGTCCAAAGAGCTAAGATGGGTATATTATCAGAGTGTGATATGTAGCATCGTCAACAATGTGACAAGGTCAGTTACTGATCAGTTACAAGTGATGTATATCTAATTGGAAATTTTCCCCTTAGACTACTTATTCCCACTTATTATTATTGAGATATTGGAAACTAGCCATACAAGTGTAACAATACAAGATGCAGAAATCCAGGGCACATGTGAAAAACCAGGAAGTTTGAAGTGTTTAAACTAAAGTTTTCAGCCTACACACAAAATAGTGTTTCTGTTCTGTGAGAGGAATGAGGATTATACCACAGTATCAGGTCACTAACAGGGGAGGTTGTTTAATCATGTGGCATTTGGCAAAATTGCAAATCTTTACATCCTGAGGGGGAACAGTATAATTCTGACTTTATTCCATGGCTCTAGCATTCTCTTTCCTAAATACAACTGCTAAACGATAATCAGGGTTGGTGGCTTGGGCTCCAGAGTAGCAGATGAAAACATAGTATATGAAGTTTCTTTCTTGGGAGCTTATGATCCTTCTAACAGGGCCTTTTCTTGGACACTGATACTGGCCTTTAAAGCTGAAATTGCATCTTTATATGTGGAAAGCTTAACATCTGAGACTGGTATCAACGTCGACTCCCTTGACAGTCATTATTTCTAGAGCCTAAAACTGCTGTTAAGGTTAAACAAGCATCAGCACAGGGATGGAATTCAACCGGTTCGGAGGGGTCAGGCAAACTAGTAGTTCTGGCAATCAGTTGGCTCCACCCACCCACCTCTGAGCTAGTCTGTCCTATATTTCTTTTGCTTGAAGCCCAGCTGATAGGCGTGGCAGACTGGATTGCCACACCTCAGCTGTTTTACTCACCAGGGCTGCAGTAGAAGGTAAGTTTTAGAGCTGTTTTCAAACTCACTACATGCACAGAGCATGCATTTGGCGCAAAGAGTTCCCTCAACAGACCGGTTGTTCCACGGGTTGAATCCCACCACTGCATCAGCCAGACTAGAGAGGAATGTTCTGGACTTTGTGATCGCTGCTGTAAGAGTCTGTTCCCAAATGAAAGGAACAAAACAATCTGTTCTAAGCATCCCTGCAATGTCAGGTTTTAGCAACAGATATACAACTTCGGTGGATGTCTCTTGCCACAGCAAAATAAGCCCTTAGCGTATCCATTAGCAGAGAAGCCTGCACACATAATGGAGCATTTTTAGAAAAACAAGGCCATAGGCCTCCCTAAAACTAAAAATGATGGTTCTCAAAAGAGAAATTAAAGCATTTTAATGATAAAGAAGCAATTTGTAGAGAGGGGTTTCAGTGGTTTCTGTATGTTTTTTTAGAATATAAAGATTTAAAATGGAAGACATAAATGCACTAAGCAGTGCTCAAGTGCACTCAGAGAAGGCAGCATGGCTAGAAAAGAGGAACTGAACATTGGCGAGCTAACATTTTAAATGGGACAGGGTGGGCTGCCACAGAGTCAACCCAGGTAGAAAACCTCCTGTGTGATACACAGAGACTAGCAGTAGTAATCATTTCAGATTACAGCCAGTCAATTAAGGAAAGCTTGGTTGCTGTGTCTGGGCTTCAAATTATTATATTATTGCCATGGTATTTGGAATAGGAAGTTGGTTGTTAAAAAGAAAAAAGAAAACATGTTTTTTCTTCTTTCAACTAGGAACAAATCATCAGCTTAGTCAATCAAATTTGTGGAAAAGTATCTGGCAAGAACGGCACCATTGAGATCTGTATCAGCAAGCCTACACCAAAAAGAGGGCCTCGCAAGAGAGCAACCCTTGACGTGCCGTCATCAAGACTTTCATCCTCCAGTTCATCCAAAAGTGCTTCAAGTTAATCATGAAGATGCCAACAGTCTCTCTCATTTTGGTCAATTTTATATATATTTTTTGTAATTATATCATAGTTTGGAGTATTGCTGTAGATTACAAGCTGTCTTTGCACTAGCTCTACAGAAGATTTTCTTCTGGTTTTAGAGAACTAATTTTGATTTAGCATTAAACTGTTGAATTTTATTTTTATTTTTATTTTATACTTAGGATAGTTTGATACAGCAGGATTTTTTTAACTGCTGTACACTCATTTTTTTGATAGCAGCAAGGGAACTGATAAAATTTGTTTTTGTCCCGCTGCCTGAAAACAAAAAAGCCTCTTTCCACCTACTAATTGTGAAAAGGCTTTTAAATAACCCCCCTTTCTTTTGTTTTTCTGGGTAGGTTGAAATTTGGTGTGTTTTATAATTTGTTCTCCAATCATGTCAACAGATATTTTTTTTCTGTAGCGGAAAAAAAAAAGGGATAGGAGGCAAAACTTGAAAGAAATTGCTATACTTTTGGCTTGTATTCTGTAACAGGCAGGAAAAGTTTTGTACCTTTTTAAATTGGAGAATACACACTTTTATTTGAGAGGTTATGGCAGCTGAAGATGGACTTAGTTTTCTAATCATAGGCAAATGGGAGATTTGGAGAAAATGTTCTCTGTTACCAGCACTTCACTATGCATCTGTTCGAGGAGGAAATGAAAGAAAAAAAAAAAAAGACTGCCTGCTTTGCGGAGGCATGTGAGCGAAAACTGTGCCTGATTTCATTAGGAAATCCATTCTGGGTTGTTGTGGTTTTTTTGGTGCTGTTGTCTACTTTATCAAAAACCCTTCAATAGCATCCTTGAAAAATGATTGAAGCCATGCTTCTTGTCATAGACGTGCAATCTTTTAACATTCCATTCTCATTCCACTGCTGTTTTTACCGTCACAGTCAGCATTAATTTTGTTTTGTTGTATGATCACATTTAGAGCCACTAGCACGTTTGCATACTTCTTTTGAATGTGAAAAATGCATTTGCTCCCATCTTGTCTATTTTTTTCCTTTCACGTGTAACAAAAAAAAAAGTATCATAACTTTTGTACATAAGCCTGTAAATTGTTTTAAATACTTGAGCCTTTTCTTGGGAGGGAGGGGAAGGGTGGCAAAGAGACAAGATGAAGAAAAGCCTTACGTTTCACTTTCTTCGTCGGTTGGATTGGATGCTTACAGGGTTTTTCTTGTAACATTTATAAGTGCTGCTTACATCACTGAACAACAACAAAAATAATAATGGAGTAGTTGTTGCCCTTTTCTGGTTGTGTGTACAGTATGTGTGGAATAAAAAAGGGAAAATGTTTTCACAAACTCTTGTTTCATAATTGAATTCAACAAAACAGTAGAGCTACCCATATTGCACTGAGCTTGCCAGTGGTGAGTGACTGTCAGGAAAGTCTTATAAAATACATATTGTTGGTTGTTGCAGAAGACTGAATTGTTTTGGAATATTTAACAATAACACAGAGTCGAGTGTTTCCAATGTGGTTGTCCGGTTTTTATGGCCTTGCTGTGTATTTTTTCCTTCTTGACAGTAAACTTCTGACTATGGCTTACAGTTTGACATTTAATTTATTAGCGCTGCTCTGCTCTGCTCTTTCCTTGTAAGGAAAGACTTCATGTTTATTGCCAGATTTTGTTTACTTTTCAGGTTTGTAATACAAGGTTTAATAAAAATACACTTTTTGGACACTTTGTCTTTCTTCTGAAAGCACTAGAGATCATATGATTAAAAGCTAGCTATCTTATTTAGAATTGTTATCGTGAGCTTAGAAAAGATGTAGTTTATGTAGTACTTCAAGTCATTTGCAGAGCTATATTACTGCAACAAAAGTGAAATAAATGTTTCAACTAATTTGCAGTCCAAACTAGAGGGGTTTTGAACAACTACAGTGCTGAGTTATCTTTTCCTCTCACACTCCTTTGAGACAGAATAATTCAATAGTACATAGGCTTTGTGAGCACGCTAAATCAATATTTTCTAAAATATTAGAAAAGATAAAAAATAAAGCTGCCAATTGTTTGCAAGTATATATTCCCACTCATAGAACAAGACCTTAGACATAATATCAAATTAGAACATCTCTCCTTCAAATATTTACAGAAGGGGAAAGTAGAATCTGTGATCCTCACAATATTGCTACAGCTACCAATATGGTGAATAATACTGAAGGCCAGCAAAACCTGAAGGGCCATAGCTGTCATTCCTCTGCTAAAAGGATAAAAGATAACAAATAGTGAAAGATATTTTTAAAAGGATGCAAGATAACAAATAGTGCTTGAAGTACCATGCTGGAAGCCAGGAAATTGTGAACTCTGGTCCTGCCTTGGGCCTGAAAACTGAATGGGTGACTTTGGCTCAGTCGTTTTCTCTCAGCCCAACTCACCTCACAGGATTATTATTGTGGGGAAAATAGGAGAAAGGGGGAGTATTAGACATGTTCACTGCCTTACGTATAGAAATAATACAAGGTGGAATAAAAAAGTTTTTTTTTAAATGTAAAAATTAAAATTAAATATCTAATATAGAGGTAGCCTGTCTGTATTAGTTAGGGCCACTGAAAGAAATGGTGGTGTGGTTTTCTTAAAAGACATGTTTTTTAATCTCATGCTTAGCATGTATATTATTTTCACATCCCACTGTGAATCCCTAGGACATGATGATGACAAATAATTTAAGTTACATTGATATATTCATAGTTGGGGGCCAAATTAAATCGAAAGGCCACCCAGCCTTTCTTTTATAAAACCCAAGCAGTGCTTTTGGTCAATTGCTGAGCCTTCAACTATAGGAAGCCCCCCTCGCCCCCCAAATATCCAGCTGTTCAATTTTTGGTTTAACTTCACACACATAGAATAGCAAGTACTCTACACGCATCCAGTTTTATCTTTTTTTTTATAGAGACACAGCATACACAGGGACTTTTACCTTTCTAATTCTTTAATGTAAATATCCATTCAATCTCTCTTGTTCCAAATAACTAGCCTATTCTCTGTTGCATGATAAACACCTTTTTTATATTGTCTTTTAGGAACAAAAATATACTGATTTATCACAAAGACTTAAAATTATCTCCGTATTATAGTTCTACTGAAGATTGTAAAATAAACCTATTCACAATTTGTCCTTTTCAGTAAGCATGGAAGGTAAATTGTTCCAAAGGCAAGAGTTTATTGCTTAATGGGTGTGCTTTCAGAATGCTTTTAATATAAAAACACTTATTTTCTATGACTGCATACAGTTATCTCTCTGAAGATAAAACATGACAAGCTCTGCCAATTATTTCTGTTCTCATTCACTCCAGTCTTAATTCCTATAGGGCAGTGTGATAAGCCTCCGTCTGTTAATCACTCTCATCGCTGACATCTGAGGGGCTCTTTGTTTCTGTATTCACAAGGGCAGTGTCCACTTGCACATCTTCCTCATCTAACTGGACCACTGGGGCTTCTCCTTCACAGGCATCTTGGCTAGTAGACTCTGTCCCAGGTGCTTCTGAAGTGAACTTCTCACCCAGCTCTGATTTAGTGGGAACCTGAAAACTGATTTCATTTTGATGGGTGCTGGAATCTGACCCTTCAAAAACAAAAAGATTTTTTTTTATAAAAAAGATACAACTGAATGGCTGGTTATTACGGTATATAATGAATATTTGTCATAGGATCTAACTATCTCTTCTTTTTTGTTAGGACAATTTATAAAGCAAGCTATACTATATGATTTCATATAAATGATTGTAAAATTACTCCATTGTTTCTCAGGATGTGGTAAAAAATGAAAATACAGGCATGCTTTATAATCTCTGCCTTTGTAAAATAGGTCAGAACAATCAATTTTAAATCAAGACCTCTAGAGCAAATGCAGATTAAAATTAAGTGCTCCAAAATTAAAAGTGGCTTGTTTGTGAAAAGTGATCTGGATAACCTTCTTTGATTTTGGAAAGCACAGCATACCGCTTACTCCACAAAAAAATGGATTTCCCACTAGTATTCTACCTTCTTCTGATCTCACTGATTATCTTAGATAAGTAATTAGACCACAAATAAATGCAAGAGAATGCCAAAAAGTAGACATTATAAGGACAGCCAGGACTAACTTTCCTATCTTTCCCACTGACACCCACCCTCTCTGATCTACCTTTCTTTAGCAAAGCTGCTGTACTACAGATTTTGCCTGTAGTTTTTGCATGCTTTTTAAAATTAACATGCCAGAAAGTTTACAGTAACCATATAAGGCCCATAATTGCCTTATCAGTGAGAGGTGGCATACAACTTTAATAAATAATATTGAGATACTTCAGCATGTGTGTGGGGAGGTGGGGGGTGGGGGAGATTCCAAAGCCAATAGATATGTCTCTACTGCTGAAATTTCTCCTTTGGTCTTTGAACCAAGGCAAGTTTTGAATCTTGCACTCCCAACTTTACAATAGCTCTTTTGGTGGGAGTCCTATCCTCTGAATATTGGGCATAACTGGCATGCTCTCAATAAACTCTCATAGTTTCTGATGCAGCAGATCCTTGAAAAGGAACCTCAAACAGCAAATGGGCCAGGCAGATGGGCTGGCTGGATTCTTGGTCATCACTACTTGAAGAAGTTGAGTTACAGGTACTCAAATTACATCTGTTCATTTTATACGCTTTGCAAAAATATGTTACAAATAAAAATAAGTAACTAGTACAATATTCTTTTTTTTAATGTAGGAAAAGTAAACAGGGCAAGAGAATGGGAGTAAAGATTATAATGCTTTTCATTCACTAATTATCTCTTCTCCAAAGTTTATTTCGTTGTTTTTTTTTTAAATGGTCATACTATATATTTTGGGAGGTTATTTTTTGCTAGTGAACCAACTAAAGAATCTTTCTTCAAATATTTTTAAAATGGTGAAAAGATAAGGAAGAAAGAACAGACATAAATTGGGAGTTTTCATAAAAGGAGGCCTCTGGCCACATTTTTTATGTGATTCCCCTAGAGAGTAGTTGGAGGACTTCTATTGGTGTCCAATAGGCCCATATTTATTTTTTTAAAAAATTGGAATAAACTAATTTCTTGAGAGAAATGTTCTAGTTCTCTACATGTGTGCCAAGAGCATCCATGTCTCAGGAGTCTGAACTCCACAGAGTGGAATTTGATTAGCGATCTTCATTTTTTGGTTAACTTTTTGTTTTTGCCTTGTGGCTCCCTTAACAATCTTTGATAAATACTAGGGCTTACACAGACTGGATTTGCAGGGAAAGGAAGTGTCTATCAGAAGATCTTAGAATACATTAGCACCCTTCAGCAACTCCTTAAGCCAACCTGATTATTTTTATAGAACTGCGCTATATCTATAAGGAGAATGTGAAAAGATGCTGCTGCTTCAGATAGTGGCTAACTAATATTATAAGAGAGAGCCCTGGGCACTCTGAAGCACATACAAAGCTTTGTATTACAAATGTGGTCTTTCCTCGGAACTCTTTTTATCAATGCAACGTGAACAAGGAAGACACGATTCTAAAACAACATTTGGGTGTAGAAATGCAAAATGATTTTAAATGTAGTTTCCAATATCTTGCTATCTTGGAATTGCCTAAATATTAGAGAGCCTTTTTCTGAACATATTATGATAGATTATTATCCATCTTGGTGGAAAACCAGTTTCCTGAGATTCCTTATTAACTGACATGTTCATGTGAATCAGCTGCAGCTGTATATCTTGCTATATCATGATATGCAAAGCAAACATATTTAAACCTTTTAAGCCAAATTACATAGCTCATTCAAAAAACTTTTGTCTCCCTTCTACTATCAGACAGGTGTTCAAATTATTAATGTACCCACATTCTGTAGAAGATAGGAAGATGTGATCAAACAGCTGGTTTTTTGTAATACTGTATCTGACATAAAGTTAGTTTATTTCTTTATATAAGTGTAGTTGTGTGATTCTGATCTTCTTATAATTGGGTTGTTATAATACTGTCTTCATTTGTATCTGGCTTATTTTAATATTGCTAATCTCAACTAGAGTCCAATTGAATCAGGGACTCTGGATTTTATAGCTCCATCATTTCCTACAATCTAACAGGCTGCCAGCAGAAAACCTAAACTTTGTAAGTATAATGGGTGAACTATGATAGCATAAATGAGACCTCCTAAGAAAGCCTCTTCTAAGCCATACAGCAGTATGACATCAAGTAGCTTTGCATCTAGCATATCCTTTGATTACAAGAAGAAGAAAAATTTATTGATTTAAAATTAATCTATCGCACCAGAAAGACTCAATTAGCTCTACTGTGTTTGTTCATGTAATACAATGAGAAATAAATACCGATCATAGCAGATAGCAAAGAACTATCCTCCACTCCAGAATTAAGGAAGACATCTAAGGCTTCTTGATCCGACATATCGACGAGGTCCATTTGTTCCAATGTGTCAACATTCACTTCCATGGAAGACATGCTCCCTATTGGCTCTGAAATTAAAAATAAATAAATAAAGTCAGCAAATTTACCCATATTTAGGAATTCGTGGTTGTAAAATTTAATTTTTACCCCCATTTTCTTCTCTATGCCTGAAAGGATGAATCAGGGTTTATGAGTCTCAGAAAAATAGTTTGGCGTATCAGTGATTTGAAATCCATTATAAAGAATTGAGATAGTTTCTTTGAAGTTTCTAACACTGAGTCAAATGAAATGTAATTATAATTGAATGATTACATGGAGATTATAGCTATCAAAATCTGTGATGGAAAGGTTCTATGTTTCCCAGAATGTTCCCTTAACATATTGATGTAAAGGCTCTCCTACTACTATAATCAATGATCCAGATTTATAGAAAATCAATCACTCAGGATTAGATATTCCAGGAAACAACAGAATATCCCCCGGGTTCTTCACATTCCTGGTCCTATTTTCCACTAATAGAAGCACTAAGAAACTTTTCTATCAACCTTTTACATTCCAGAAGTTTCAAGTATAACATGTAACAAAGTTACTAGAACCTCATCCAATATTGTGAATGGGCTGAATCAATTACCCTAGGACAGTGATGGCTAATCTTTTTCTAAAGGTGTGCCAAAACTGTGTGCGTGCAACACAATTGTGTGTATGTGCCGACCTGTATGTGCGAGCGACCCAACTACGCATGCATGGGCGATCCTCCCCACTGCACATGCACGAGTGACCCTCCCCAGGCTTTGGAGGCTTTCCTGAAACCTGGGGAGAGCATATATAGCCTCTCCTGGCCCTCCAGTAGGCAAAAAATCAGCTGACCAGCACGTGCATGCGCACCAGAACTAAGGATTGCCAAGCCAGCAAATATGGCTCCAAGTGCCACCTGTGGCACACGTGCATAGATTCACCATCATGGCCCTAGGAGGAAGGGCGGGGGGGAAACACCGTATGGCCTGGTATAGAAAGAAGAGAAGAAAATGAGATATGGATTGGTGTAAGATTAAGTCTTGGATTAGGACCAGTTTAACTTTAGGCCAGAAATAAACATCCTTCAAGGTAGAATATTCTTAACGAAAGACACATAATTATATATGCTGTTAAAAAGACAGGAAGTGTTTCTCTCTTGCATGATCCAATGAAGTAGAACAAAGCAAAGCTCAGACCAGATAAAATAATAGTTTTATACAGTGTTTATTTATGCAATAAACACTGTATAAAACTATCAATACAGGAAACAGCAATGCAGCTTCCATAAAAAAGGTAATGCAATGCAAATGTCAATGTCTTGTTCCAGCAGTTATTTGAAGATATCAAAGACAACAGTAATCACAGTAATAGTTACATGGGGAACCCAAGTAAGAACCCTATGTGTTCACATCCTGCTAATGCGCTCTCCCATTAGGGAGAAGCAGAATTCTTTATTTACTTGGTTGGGATAGAGCCGATTTCTGATTAATCTTTTCCCTTGATGAGAAGCAACAAGTTACAGTTCAGCAAGCTTCCGCTGTGCTTTCTGCCAACTATCTCACTGATTTGCAAGAAAATAGTTAAATGGGAGACGTAAGCTGTAACTTCTCTGTTTACAGTTTGAAGCAATGCAAAATACATTAATTTCAGCATCTATTCCCAGATGAACAACTGTCACAGTGGCCACTCTAGTCTTACAACAAGAGCAAAGGTGTAAGAAAGGGCACACCGTTTTTTATTCTGATTATACTTAATATCAACTAGTTTCATTGAGCACATCACTCCACCTAACCTTTTTGAGTAAGATTATAGTATGGAAGATGGGACGTGGTGACTCAGCAGCTAAGACACTGAGCTTGTTGATCAGAAAGGTCGGCAGTTCAGCGGTTCAAATCCCTAGCGCCGCATAATGGAGTGAGCTCCCGTTATTTGTCCCAGCTTTTTCCAACCTAGCAGTTTGAAAGCACGTAAAAAATGCAAGTAGAAAAATAGGTACCACTTTGGTGGGAAGGTAACAATGCTCCGTATGCCTTTGGCGTTGAGTCATGTCTTTGGACAATGCTGGCTCTACAGCTTTGAAAGGGAGATGAGCACCATCCCCTAGAGTCGGGAACATATGCGCACGGGAAACCTTTAGCTTTATAGTATGGAAGATATAAAAAGAGTATAAAATCCAATGGAATGCTGGGACAGCTCAGCAAGTCTACTTTGTGATTTAGCTGGAGAAAGATTTACCTGGAGTCTTAAAATGAAAAGTTTCAATACTTGCCCCGTCTTTCAGCTATCTGCAGATAGCCTGTGGTAAGGTACTGCTCCATGTCCTGCTGGAAAGCTTCTTCGAAGAATTTCTGCCGCTCCTTTAGCTTCATTTCCTGGGTATGCTCCATGTCCAGCACTTTCTGAACATGCTCTGTATCAAGTTCAGCTAAAATAGGAAAATAAATGAAATACTGTTATTTTGGCACTTAAAAGAAGCATTTTATACACAAGTGTTTCTCAGTAAACTCATGTAATTAAAATAAAAAATACTGTAAAGCAAATCATTACATCTCAGGTTTTGACATTTCTTAATTATCCAAGACTTATTTCAATGTTAGCTCACAAAACAATTCAATATGAAATATGTCAGTGCCAGATTTTTTAAAATGGAATTGCAAGTACATCATGGTAGTTAAGTCTCTTACTGAATTCTTTGCAATGATCTATATTCCCCAAACTGTGGAATGCACTATTAAACTGCTCCTGCTCCTTACAGTCTTCTTCTCAAAATGTAAATCTCCCCCCGAATGCCAGCAGTAGCACTTTTGTGTCATCATAAAGTCATATCTCTTATAATCCTTAGACAAAGTAGAAAATCCTAAAGTAGCTCTTAAAAAGTTGCCTATTCCACTGTGAATGGGAACCCTTCTCAGCCAGGGACATCAGCTTTTAGGTTAGTCTGTGTGTTCTACTTTCGTTCCATTTGCTTCTGTATTCTTTACTTAGATGAAAAGCCCAAAAGCAAATGCTAGACCTATTTTATGGAGAGCTGCAATTCTTTTTTTTTTTTTTAAGAAAAGGCTTACAGATTTCTAGATTTATCCCTAAACCAACAACAATAATAATAATATCTGGTCCCTTCCTTCCATCAGCAGTGAAATAAGATAGGGAGTTTATGTAACCTTTCTGCAATTCCTAAACCTCTCAGTCAGTCTTGCACTTTAAATCTTTAAAGTGTGATTGGTTAGAAGGAAAACTCTTCATTAAACGGCCAGAAAAGAACGACCTACTTTCTTAATTAAGCTTGCATAGAGATTGTTTCCGGCCACTGGAGGCATCGGACGAGTCTCCGACTCGTCCGCCACTTGCTCTGCCTGGTGGTCCCTTCGGGGGCGATGGGGGCTCGTTAAGGGCCCCTACCCCACGAGCGGCATGCGGGGATCCCCATCCAGGCATAGTGCCGGGTGGGGGTCGGGGAGGGGAAAGGCGATCCCGTTTCGCTTGAGGAGCCAGGAGACGGAATGCGGGGGAAGAAACATTTGAGGCTGTGGAAGGCACCAAAGCTTTGGGACTTGCTGCACGGTGTGTGTGAGTTACT
>JAPKID020001102.1:0-15565 GCA_026931265.2 Tropidonophis doriae | reverse complement strand
CCTGTGCGCCGCCTTGGGTCCTTTTTTAGGAGAAGGGCGGGGTATAAATAAAATTTGAATTGAATTGAATTGAATTGTTCAGGCCCTCTACCTCCAATTAAAGAAGGAATCAATAGGTGACTGGTAAAATCTTCTACCCCTCATTTTGGAGAAAACCAGAATAGACAACATGATTGATGGATTCCCAATCTTTTTTGATCCTTTGATTGAGAATGAAAGAAATGTGTGGCAGGACTGTTGTCAATTTCACCCAGTTAAAAGGCAAACAAGATCAGAGACAAGCCCATTATTATGCATATTCATTGATTATTTTTTTTTTAAAAAACAGGCCCAGTTTTTCATTCTTTCACTAGTAATCTGGTAAATAATAACACTAAAAACTGATAATTGTTTTACTGTTCTATTAAAGAAAAAAACCTGAACATTTTATTGTTTCACTGTAGAATTTGTAACAACAAAACAAATATGCTGTGCCAAATCGCCCGATTTATTCTTTCCTCTGATAAAGGAGCATAGGAAGAGGTATGTTCTTTGGGTCTTCCATGCTGCTTTTTGGAAAAGTCTATCAATGGCTAGAAAGTGCTTCAAATTTAGAACCACAGTTCATCTAAATAAGTTTTGTAAGCGGATGCCTCCCACTGACAGGTAGTCTTGACTTAGGACTGCTTAATGGCAGTTTAAAACAGCTGGAAGTCTACTTTCAATGACAGCCACATGGCTATATTGACTAGTCTGAGTCAATCAAGGTGAGCTTTTTTTAAATGCTATGAAATGTCTTCTCATTACAATTCTTTCAAGGTTTTTCCAGTTGGAAAAACAGTTAGACCACAGCCATGGAACCTGCCTGCAAACATCAAATGACAATTTAAACAGCAAAACCTTCTCAGAACTTTGCCACTTCAAATGAGGAATCTCATTAAACGAACTTTTTGCTACTCTGCTTTATGGCAATGAACTTTATCTCCCCGGCATGCATAAATGTGTATGTATGTAGGGAACTATTTGCATATGCCCTGTAATTTCTAAGTTGCTATTCTGCTCCGCAGCAGGGTGTCCATCAATGTGCAATGAAAGATTTCTACAAAGATCGTACAAAGAAAAATATCTAAAAGGGACTTTGATTTTTCAAATGTTATTGGATTACCGCCTTCATATTGGCTTTGCTGGTGACGATTGAAAGAAGTTGGTTCGTTAATATCTGAAGGAGTGAAGATTTTCCACTACTATACAAGATTCTGCAGACAAGCTTTGGAGGCCACTACTCAGAAGAAATATCTAGTCCCATGATGGCGAACCTATGGCAAGTGAGCTATCGCTCCAGCTCAGTTCTGCCACACAAGTGCATGAGCCTACTGATTTGCAGGTCTCTGCCATGCATGCACAGGGGATGGGGTGCAAAGGTCACATGGGGATCGTGGGTCAGCACGGGGGTACACATGCATGTTGGGTGCACAAGTGCGGGGGTGGGACGCGCAGGGGGATGCATGCGCATTGCATTAAGGGTGTGCGTGTGTGCGCTTGCGGTCTTTCAGCAGCAAAAATGTTAGTCATCACTGATCTACTCCTCGAGATGTGACAGATTAATTTTAGGGCTGTTCTAAATCTCAACAGCCACAGAATAGGTGCTTGATGGGCTCTTAAAACACTGCAATACTTTTAAATGTTTGCATTGACTGTGGTTAAAAAAAATCCCACCCATTCAGATGAATAGGTTCATTTAACAACCACAATGTTTGCTTAACGACCACCAAGGAAAAGGCTGGACAATTACTTCAGATCATGTGGGTACTTTGACTTATGATCCTAATAACTTATCACTGGATTTCTGATCTCAGTTATGCTCATACATTGAGGAGTACCTGTAAAAGCTAAGATTCATTTAGGTGAAACACTGGAAATTTTCAGGTAAATGTGAAAATAACCAAATTTAGCAAGACAACACAGCTGCCAGGATTGAAATTTTTTTAAAAGCAATCCAGTGATGGATTGCAAGGATGACTAATCTTCTAATTAAGCCTGGGGTAGGCTACCTGTGTGGGCTGCAGAAATCGAGTTTACCATTAGATGGCAAAATAGAGGTCCAATAAATTCTTGCTGTTGTGCCCCCTACTGATTACCTGGAGTTTTATAGCCTACATTTGAGAGACCTAGTTCAGTCTAATCTAATGTGACAGAGTTTGCTAAAAAACCAAATACTTTAGCTGAATTACTTAAGACAATTTTAATACAAAGCTTGCATTTAACCTTTCTTTGCCATGGCTTCTTAAATACCCCACTATTGGCCAAGTTCACCTAAGACATAAACTATACTCTAAAGGTAAAGGTTCCTGTCACACATATGTGTTAGTCGTTCCTGACTTTAGGGGGCGGCGCTCATCTCTGTTTCAAAGCCGAAGAGCCAGCGCTGTACAAAGATGTCTCCATGGTCATGTGGCCAGTATGACTATGCCAAAGGTGCATGGAACGCTGTTACCTTCCCACCAAAGTGAGTTCCTATTTTTTCTACTTGCATTTTTACATGCTTTCGAACTGCTAGGTTTGTAGAAACTGGGACAAGTAAGGGGAGCTCACTCCGTTATGCGGCACTGGAGATTTGAACTGCTAAAAGTGCTGACCTTTCTGATTGACAAGCTCAGCATCTTAGCCACTGAGCCATTGTGTCCCTCAAACTATACTCTACAAATAGCAGTTTTATGCATTCCACAATGGTAAGGTACATTTAAGAATGGCTCTTTGAATAAACAATAGTAAAAACACACTAGGTTATAATTAATCATGGTTTACAAACCAAAATGCTTGCATTCATACAACTGGCTAAATCAAAGCCCAACAAATCACATTATGGCTAAGCATAACACATCAATCCACTCACTGTATCATCAACATTGTGCCTTATAACTTAAGACAAATGACGTTTCAAGCTCATGTCCAATTAATTTAAAAAGGTTATTTTCCAGGCTTTATTGTTTTTTTAAGAAAATCAGAGATAAGATTACTTTAAAGACTGGGACAATAAAGTGGCATGTTTGATTATCCACATTCTACCACCCAGAATTGTGCCCATGAGCCTTTTCCTACTCTCTAGCTGAACAGTTATCCATCCTTTTTTGAGTTGGCATAACACTTTACCAGCAGTATAATAGCTGTTCCCATTGCCAACCCCTGCCTGCTTCTGTTGCCTCTATTCCCAGGCTCTGTGGGCACTCTGACTTCTTTCCAAAACAATAGGTAAGAATGTTTTTTTAAAAAAAAACTCAAGGCCATCCTTTTGCTTCATAGGTCTGTGCAACATAGCAGATTTGAAGGGAAAATTCTGAGTGTGCCTTGGCACAAACATCATTTTTTTCAATACCTCTTTAAACCAAACATGTCCTTGTGTCAAGCTGTGAAAGACCTGAAAAAGATCCAGCTTTTTAATAAATGCAAAAGGAAGACACCTCCCTCCCCCACAAAACCACCTTTTCTTCAGATTCTTCCCCAGTCTCATTGCTTGACTCTTTTACAGTATTAACCAATATCCCACAGATGCTTTAAGTGTATCCCATTCAAGGGTGAAATTCAGCAGGTTCTGGAGAACCGGTAGCAGAAATTTTAAGTCGTACGGAAAACTAGAAAACACCACCTCTGACTGGCCCCAGAGTGTGGTGGGAATGGAAATTTTGCAATATACTGGAGTGGGGTGGGAATGGAAATTTTGCAATATACTGGAGTGGGGTGGGAATAGAGATTTTGCAGTATCCTTCCTCCAGGAGTGGGGTGGGAATGGGGATTTTAAAGAATCCTTCCCCTTGAGTGGGGTGGGAATGGAGATTTTGCAGTATCCTTCCCCTGCCATGCCCCACCAAGCCACTCCCACAGAACCAGAGGTAAAAAAAAAAAGAATTTCCCCACTGATCCCATTCATGGGTTGGGGACATGAAGGCAAACTCAGAGGCCTATGGCCGAAAGGTGTCCATACCATTGTGACTTTCAACTGGGGAATGGCCTTAAGTGGAATCATTTGGGGTGGAAGTCTTACAAGAGGTAGACTTAAAACTGTTCTGCATCATGTGAATCATAGATCCCTGGACCAGGTGTGTGAGAGGTGTGTGTTCTGTGGCATGGCCCCACATGTAAATCAGGTGCAAATCGCCATTCACACAGTAGTGTTGCCTTTTTAACTTTTTTTTTTTTGCACCCTTGCCTTTTGGATGCCTATGTCCTGGACTGAGCAACTCTGCGTTGGAATTCTTTCTTGAGGCCAAGCTATTTACGTGAATAATAATTCATAATATTCACACTGGTTGGTGGAAAGCGTATGCTATGTAAATGACAAGTAAGCCTGATTAATGCTAACACTGCAAAGGTCAACATGGAAGGGAATTTTAACTTTCTTTGGCAGGTGCAAATTTCTCCTGACATTCAGGTTGCAGAGATTTGGAGAGATTATTTTTGTTGGGAATGTAGCGGGGGAAGAGAAAAAATACCCTGCCTGTTCATTTAAATCTTGTTATGCTTTGTTTCAGGTCTATATTAGCATACCAAGACATTTCATAATTAAAAAAAATTATTATAAAACAAAATTGAAAATAAGACTAGAATACACAATCCTAATAAACGTAAAGCTTTTAATGAAAAATATAGCATGGAAGATTAGCAGCCAACCATTTTAGATTACAATTTCAAAGTAGAAGCAGAATAGAAGTAAATTACCAACCTTGTGACACCCCCACCCAACCTGAAAATTAAATCTTCAGGGCTTTTTAAAAAGCAATCCACAAATCTACAAGTGGGTCAGGCAAACTTGGACCCAAAACATTTTGTAATGATGAGTCACTACAAAAGAGGCTCTGCTTTTTTTGCTCATCAGCCTGATGAACTATTTGGAAGGTCCCTACAGGGAAATTGTTAAATTTCTCCTTACCCCATAACAAGCAAGCAAATAAAACCCTTTGTAGATTAATTACTTTTATAAAATTGACTTTCTAATTTGGTTTTTATTCAGGAAAAGGAGAGTTGTGGGTATTATACCCTTTCCTGATCATCTGTTAGTAACTGTTACTATCTCTTTTCCATTTTTTTTACTGCTATCCCAAAAACTCTTTTGTTGCTTAGAGATTTCTTGTGAGCTTAACTTCCTTTTTTCTATTAGCTTTTCTAACTTTTTTCCTGTAGGTAATAGCTACTTAAAAGGGACTCGGTGGCTCAGTGGCTAAGACACTGAGCTTGTCGGTCAGCAGTACGGTGGCTCAAATCCCTAGTGCCATTTAACGGAGTGAGCTCCCATTACTTGTTCCAGCTTCTGTCAACCTAGAAGTTCAAAAGTATGTAAAAATTCAAGTAGAAAAATTGGAACCACCTTTGGTGGGAAGGTAACGGCGTTCCATGTACCTTTGACATTTAGTCATGCCAGTCACATGATCACGGAGACGTCTTTGGACAGTGTTGGCTCTTTAGTTTTGAAACGGATATGAGCATTGCCCCCTAGAGTCGGGAACAACTAGCATATATGTGTGAGGGGAACCTTTACCTTTAAGGAGTTGCTGATTATAGTAAATAAGTTAGTATAGAAGAGCACAAATTTGAATCTATTTTCAAGAGTTCAAGAGAAATTCAGTCTTGTCATTTTACCATACTTCAGCTAGAAGTTCAGTTAAAGGATTTCTGAATCTGAAACAGGTCACTTTGACAAGGAGGTGTCAAAAAGTGGGAAGCTGAGCTTGTCTGTGCTGATTAATGTATGAAATAGGTCATAGTAGTAGGTGGCTAGTTCTCAGGTGGAACTGGATTATTAGAGTTGAAACAAGGGCTGGCAGCTGCATGGGAAACTAGATACTGAAACAAATCATGATATTTGTTGTTAGCTGTTGGAATCATTCCAGTTCACTAAGAGATAGCATTGCTTTTTCCTTTTCAGGAAACACCTGTACACATTTTTCAATGAACAGAAGAACCAACAATTATGGTTGTGATTGTGACTCATAACTCTATAGGCAGACACTACCACAGTCTTAGCTGACTCACATTCTTTGTTGAACCAGGGCTTGGAGACTCTATAATGATAATTTCATGCAGGGGTAGAACAGATTTTAAAGGCCTTTGCAGAGATAATAATTTCTTGGAAAATATTTTAATGTTCATGTTTTCAGATGTATAGAAAATGGGAATAATTTCCATCCAGAAATAGAGCTTGCATTGGTTCAGCTTTCTATCATAATAATGACATAGTTGCAGACATTTAGCAAAAATTCCTTAGAGTTCCACATTTATGGAGTCCTAAGAGTTTTTGTCTCATCACATTTCATTACCCAACTAGATAACATTATCAGTGTGAGTAAGTGCGGGGTTTGTTCCTTGCTTATATATAGTAACTTGCCTTGTCAGTTTTGGTTTTTTCCCTTGGTAATTTCTTGATTAGAGTGTGGCTTAATCAAATTTAAATTATTAAAATTAAGATATAAAATTAATATTTGGGATTTCGGGAATCTTAATTGCTCTGCCTCCCACTTATTTGATTCTTATTTTGGCCCTAATCAAATATAAGATTGAAATGAATGCATTCTCCCAAATATAGTCCTGAGCACCTAACAGAATTTAGAGGGTGCCTTTGAGATATTAAAGGTAAAATTCCCCTTGCACATATGTGCTAGTCACTCTGGACTCTAGGGGGTGATGCTCATCTCCGTTTCAAAGCCAAAGAGCCAGCGCTGTCTGAAGACATCTTCGTGGTCGTGTGGCCTGCATGACTAAACACCGAAGGCGCATGGAACGCTGTTACATTCCCACCAAAAGTAGTTTCTATTTTTTCTACTTGCATTTTTACATGCGTTTGAACTGCTAGGCTAGCAGAAGCTGGGACAAGTATCAGGAGTTCACTCTGTTACGCGGCACTAGGGATTCGAACTGCTGAACTTCCAACGTTTCTGATCGGCAAGCTCAGACTCTTAGCCACTGAGCCACCATGTCCCCCATTTTGAGATATTATGTTTTACCAAAAATGACAAAAATAGTTTGGAAATGCTACATTCCATATTTAGAGTTCTTCCATACCAGTTAAGCTTAGCAGAAGAGAATTCTTACTGGACTGATAAAACTATCAAAGTAAGAAATGAAGGTGGTAGACCAGATCAGGAAACAGAGGCCTGTATATTTTATTGAGATAATCTAGAATAACAGAATCTTGCAAGGTTGATTGTGCTTCTCCTCCCCTCCCATTTTATAATCCTCAGGAAGAAGTCATCCTGATTCTCTTCTTAATACTATCTTCATTCCCAGGACCTAGGGTACTTCTATTTTCTTTCATTATGTAGGAGTTTCTGAATATTTGCTTGAAGTCCATATTGCTGACCTTTCTATATATATAGGTGGTAAGCCAGGGACCACTTGTTCCCAACAAATCTGCTATGACAACACAGAGCTGATGTTGTCTAAGGCCATGTAAAGTACAGCCCAGGTTTCCAGTGACTTAAAATGGTGGGAAGAAAAACCATTGAGTGTAAAACCTGAAGCACAAAGCTATTGTGGATATGCATGTAGGCCTTAATTTCTGTGTATTACAGTAGGCAATTTTTAAAAATAATTTGTATACATTCATTTTTCATATTCATATGAAATTCATAAAGTTTCTTTTTTGTTCACAAGGTTTGTTTTGTTTTGTTTGTTCATTTTGTTTACTTTTTGGAGAGTTACGTTTTTACATGATTCAGATATTCAGCTGTGCCTGATGTAAAACCTGCCAATTAGATTTATCTACTCCTACTCCCCTTACTACACACTTCATATGAAATTATAGTTTCATATCCTACTGCATTTCTGCTAATCACTGAACAAGTTCCTAACGCCTTGTTATGTTGAATCAAGAACCATGCAGTTAATCCTAGATGATGAACTAGCTAGTCCAGCATTTGGGACAGATTGTATCACAACCTGCAATTCCCATACCGAACTTGGCCTAAGACACTGCAGTAAACTGCTGGAACTATTTCTCATTGCCTGATAAAGATTATGACCATCCAAGCATATTTACTGTCTTCTTTAATCAGTGTGAACAATACTTGATACTGGATGACTTTGCACCAACAAAACCCAATATAGAGTTTATAATTAGCCCAATGAGAGAGAGAATTATTAAATAGACAACTGCCTCCCCATCCCATTTAGAGCAATCTAGACTTAGACCACTACAGTTATTTTTGGCAGGTCTGAGGACTTAGATGACTGATGAAACAAGTGACTACCAGTCACGAAATCTGTCATTTCTGACAGTGTAAGCAATTTGTAGAAAAGGATGCTGCTGACTTTCACTGTTAGCTCAGGCTAATTGACCAGTTCAAGAAGGGTCTATCAAATGAAACGTGAACAAACTCATTCATAAGGGCACCCCAGAGACTATGTCTGCATTAATTAATATCTGCTTGGATGGAAGATGCGAGGAATTGTGCCAGAGCACCAGTAGGAAAGAAAGACACTGCTACTCTTGTTCATTCCTCCTCCTGCTTCACGTCAGAGACTTTGAAAGTTGAATCTATGTAGCTGGTTGTTAGCAGAGGTGCATGACCTATCTGAGAATTGTGCCAATGCACACAAGGCCTAAATTGATATTGTAGAAAATCTGGATAATTTGCAGGTCTGTGTCCTGTTAGGACTCTCCTCCCTCAAATACACACTTCCAAAGTATTGACAAAATGTTATCCTTCTGAAAATAGAAGGTGTTTTGTTAACTAGAGGTCCAAAACATCTCAGTTCTGGCTTGCTGGGAAATGAGTAGTCTCCAAGGGCCCAGAGAATGGGGCCACCAGAAGTTATGTGAAATCCAGACAAGCAGAGTTACAATAAGTATTGTTATTCAGTTATCCTTGTCTTTTAATAGTCCCAGAAATCTGAAATAAGATTAAAGGCAACTTCACTGAATCCTCCATTGAATGAAGGCATGTTCTGAACACTCAGTCTATCTGATCCCCTTTTCAAGGTTGAGATGATGGTTGGCTCATCACAGAGCACAACTCACCATCAGTGTAAACTATCTTATTTAGTCTCCCTCTAGATTTCCTAACAATTTTGGGAACAGATTAGCTTCAGGTTCACAAACTATATATTCTTTGGGAGCAGGATAATACCATTTTGATTCCCTAGCATGAAGGACTCTCAACTTTCAGTCTTAAAATACTGCTATCTATCACACCTCAACAAATGCACTATACGTGCAGCTTGTCAACTAAATTTGCAGACTATACTTATATGTTTGGAAATGAAAAAGTACAGACTTTTCCCCACCTGTTCTGTGACTGCAAAATCAATCTTTCTGTAGCCCAGATTTCTGCATAATAACACTATCCAGTGTCAAACACTGAGCTAACTTACCAGAAGGAATATCAGCAAGGAAATCTTTAGCTATCCCTTTCTCTCTCTACATCATTCCCTTAACATCAAAGATTCAAAAATCTACTCATCAGTTGTAAGATATCAGTAGTTCTTTCTTCCGATTTGTACATTCTTGAAACAGGAAGCACACATTTCTGGGTCTCAGAGGGATTTACAATTTGATTTGAATGAAAAAATGTCACAAATATTTAACCATTTTTTATTTTTGTTATGGAAAGTTTGAACATAAAGTAGTGCCTTACTGATTGGGCAACAGCTCCTTGGTCTTTCAAAAACCTATAAATCATATTTTCTATGATTTTTGGATTATGCATCTAGATGATCTGTTCATTTACCTTGAGGATTCTGCTTTTCCTGCTGATCAAATCCAACTGTTTTTCAATGCCTTCATTACTGCAGTCTTAATTTTAAACTAAAGTTTTGATTTTTCATAAATTTGACTATTAGGAATACTGTGTTCTGCAAAAGGAATTTAGATGGATCCATTCATTCTGCCTTTGGAGATACATAGCATTTTCTGGGTTTTGCCAAATGTTACAATAGATGTATATCTAATTTTGTTTAACTATCCATGCTATTGACCTACTTTATTAAGAAAGGGAGATTCTTATGGCTAGCAAGTCTTTATTCATGTCACACAATGTTTTGCTTCTCTGAGATTCAGATCTATCTTTCCCTTAGTTCTTTTAATTTTGCTTTGAGAGCTGTACTTTTACTATACACCAGAGTTTGGGGGCAACATCCTTCTCTGCATTTTCTTTTCCAGGCAATTCCTGCCAAATGAAAGAAATAATGGTTTTTTTTTACCAGAACTTTTCTCTACATAGAAGATTTTTGGCACACCTTATCACTGAAGGAATGATTTTTTCAATAGCTCCTGCAGTGCTTTTTTTCCAATAGCTCCTGCAGTGCTTTTTTTTTCAAATGTCTTAGTTTCTAGCTACAAAGCAAGCAGGTCAATGCTTTCTTGTGTAGGCCAGCATGTTTTTACCCTTCAACCTTCTTTTATTCTGCACCTGGAGAAGTTAGACATTCTACCTCTGGCACAGGATTATCCTGTGAGACTCTTAGACCAATTTGAAAGTCCTTTCCTAACTAATTGAATCTGTACTTTGTAACAGCAGGACTAATGTGTTTGTGGGCTCAGACACAAAACTTCCATGTGGACCAACCATCTCCTCTACACTTGCCACAAATGCCTACTTACCTATCCATTCTTCAGACCTTTTTTTGTTTTTCTCAGGAAGTCAACTTGCTCCTTAACAATCTCATGCTTCCTACCAGCAGCTCCTGAAACTCTCTGCTGTAATAATCAGAAGAGTTTCTGCTTCCCCTATTGCTATTGGATATCAGATTTTGCTTTCTACCAGATTTCTCTCTTCCATGAGATCTCTATACGTAGATGTCTACATTTTTGGACCATTTCCTGAAATTGCACCAATCAAGTTTCTTGGCATTGTTTTTGCAATTTCCAGACAATGGAAAATATATTATTTTCTAAAACTACCATTCCTTCCGGGCCATTTAGGGAGTGAGAGAGAAATGTGTTTTGGAATCTCAACACAAGAGAAGTAGTCTGGAATATTCGTTTCATTAGAAGGATCACCCAGATGTTGGCCATTCTTGGGAGGCAGCAGACTAGGTTCCTTCCCCACATTTTGTATGCTAGTTGGGAAGGAGGTCTAGAAGGAATTAAGATGGTGCACCTGAAATTTTCAGTCCAGAGGAGACAATCATATCTATGTAAATCATAACTCTTTCAAGATAGCAATACAATGGCCAACATGAGAATAAAAGAAACCTAATAAAGATAGATAGACCTCTATATAGGTTTTGATATCTGTATACTGCAGCTGGCAAATATTTTGTGTAAATGACTTCTTTTTCCTGTCTGCAATAAAAAACAAATTTTTCCTAGTTTTGTCTGTGAACCTGCTGCTGAGTAAGCCAACTCCTGAATAAAGATTAAGTAAATGGAGAGCCAAGACTTACAACTGTGCCTAGTACGATATGATGAATTGTTCTGATTCTCTTCACTATTTTCTGGATATAGTAGATGTTTTGCAGTACAGAAAATAGCAGGATAAGACAGAGTAAATCACAGGGATAATACAAAGCCAGAGTCCTGGAGAGAAGTATTGATGTCAAAAGGGTTTTAATTACTCAGTATCTCAAACTTACTCCATTATTTTAAACAGGACACATAGTCAAATTAGGCTTGATATATTATATACTTTTACTGAATTATCCAACATGTGTTCAACATGCAGATATTTGTTCAATAATAATAGCAAAACTAGCTAGATTCATCCAATAGAATAGAAAGCCTCTCCATGATGCTTAGTATGTTAATTTCTAATGGTGTTTTCCTATCAGGCTTTATTTTTAGCTAAGTAAGAACAGAGAAAGAAGTCTTGAATTGGGAAGTACCTAATGAATTATTTAGTTATTTGGGATCCTACAAATATACACCACACCAGTGATGAAATTCAAATTCTTTTACTACCAGTTCTATGGGAGTGGCTTGATGGGGGGGTAGCAGGGGAAGGATACTGCAAAATCCCCATTCCCTCCCCACTTCTGGAGCCAGCCAGAGGTAGTATTTGCCGGTTCTCTAAACTATTCAAAATTTCCGCTACCGGTTCTCCAGAACCTGTCAAAACTTGCTGAATTTCACCCCTGCACCATACCAACTCCAACTTTATAAAGCAAATTCACACTTTCTGCTTGGCCCACTGATAGTAGAAGCCATTTATTGTGTAGTGGGCTTCAGTAGGGAAGAACAGAGCAGCAAAGATACAGCAGCATTTATTGATGCAAAACTGAAACTGTGGAACAACAGACAAACCCCTCTAATTTAAACTCTGGGCCCACAGGCTTTAACCAATCACAACACTTCAAAAAGCCCACCCAAATATGAATGTTCTAAGTTTCCCTCCAAAACAGTTGCAGTTATAGTTAGGGTCATCTAAAGGTTAGTTTCACTTTAGCAGGGCTTAACCCAACTATATATATATATTCAATACATAACACCATTCATTGCTTCTGGAATGCAGACATGTCTGAAGTCCTCTTCTTCCTCTTTCTCCCAGTCAGCAAATGCATCCCACACAAACATTTACAGCTTCAGTTCAAAACTTCTCTTTTCCAACCTAATCCTTTTGAACCCTTCAGAGCAGATGATCTCCAGTGCTTTGTTTCATTTTAGTAGCAGCCCCAGTTTCAATTGACGGCAGTGCCTGGCACTTCCCCTTCTCCCCAGTGACTAGTCACTGCCCTAGACACTGTTGGCACTTGCTATATTCTCTGCTGATCGGTAGCTGCTGTTTTTAAAACAATCTTGTGATCGATCCAACAATGGCCCGTTAAATCAATGAACTATCCTCAACTCCACAAGGGCATCCTCATTCAATCTTGACAGGTCCCTGTTTTGCTCAAGCTGGGTGAAACATTGTCCCTTTGCTTTTCCACCCACTGACCACAGTGAAGAAAGCTACAATGTCACTATAACGTTAAAAAAAGAGTCGCTGCTAGTGTCTAAGGCAGGGGTGTCAAACTTGTGGCATCATGGCATCACATGATGCATCATGACTTTCCTCCCCCTTCTCTAAACCAGATGTGGGCATGGCCAGCATGTGACACATCTGGCCTGTAGCCCACAAGTTTGACAGAACTGGTCTAATGAAAAGGAGCAGGAAAAAGGGAACTAAAGGCATGCATAAGTAGTGCAAACATCTGGAAAGTAAAGGAATGTTTTAATAGGTTTAATGAGAGATTATAGATTATAGGTTTAATGAGAGGGAACAATACCTCCCCCTAAAGAAAAGGCAGGTGTTGGTAGATTATCCTATATAGGAGCCAGGCAGTGAGGCTTCCTACAGGGAAAGGACAAGAAACAGGAATAATCAATTAGCTGTTGTAGTGGCTATAGTGTGGACTGAGCATCACATTCCCAAGCCATTGGAACCTAGGCTATTCTTTCTGAGGTTGGCTTAAGAATATAACCAAGACAACAGGTTTAGGCTATGGTGCAGATCTGTACTTAGCTAAACTGAATCAAAATGTTCTTTATCCAACATTCACATGATCGCAAGAAAGTCTCAAGCATGGCACCCACCTGCAAGTACTGATACGCTAAATCTTGATGGCAGGATTTAGATTTCAACAACGCTCTGTCGATGGTAGCTGAAGCCTTTTGGCACATTTCTCGGGCATGGCTGAGTGTGAGCGTGGACCAGGATCCTCTTTTGATATAGTTTGACTCACTGTTGATGGGGATGTTGGTGCAAGTGGTGATCTTGAGGTCATTATTGCTCTTGGAGGATTTCAGCATATGTTCACTGATTGTGTTGTAAGCATGCATAAAGTATTTAGGCTGGCTGTGATCAGGCTGCCTGCCCAGGGTCATGAGGCCCATTGGGTTACGATAGTTGCAGGTGTCACTGTCCAGATTGTCATCTGAGCTCCACCAGCCTGATATGTTGGATCTTGTCCTGCGCTTAGTCTCTGTGGTTTTTGCACGGTCTTTACTCTTGCTTCTCCGGTTTGGTTTTGAGTCCTCGGTGCCTTTCTTGCCATTCACGCTGCCTTTAGAAGCACCTTCCAAGGATTGTGACTTAGCAAAAAGTTTTTGGACTGAATGAACCAAGTGCCGTATTCTCCCGGGGTTTTCGTTCCGGTGTTTGGCATCTGAACTTCTCTGGAACTGGAGGGTGCTAAAACCATCCCTGTGGATGGGCAGCTGTTTTTCAAATTGGTCTAGTAGGTTGGCAGGGAGTCTGTTAATTTTGGTGGCTTGGGCATGACTTGGAAAGGGGTTCTCATCAGGAACCTCGAAGTGAGAGTTGTAATGAATACGTGGAAATGTACTGCTGTTAGAAATCTGGTTGTTGAGTGGAAGGAGGCAGTCACTGTGGAGAGAGTTGGGCGTTGGAAACCGAGGGTCCATTGAATAGGAATCTGTGGGACTAAGAAGATAAGGATTTCTATCTTGAGTGGCATAGAGTGAGTCTTGAGGAGAGTCCAGGTTATCAGATAGATGGCGGCTTCGGTTATCTCCTAACCCCTTCATGGCGCTGAGGTATCCTAGAGCATTGCTTCTGTAAGATGGCACGGAGGATATATCCACTCTGTTCCTTGTCACAGTAGCTTGACTGGGAAGTTTTTCTACAGCCAAAAAAGATACAGAAAGAGTGATTAAATGATGGAAAAATATGTTCTCAGGATCTATCTATAGAAATCACTGATAAGTACGACTACAAATGAGTGATAGAAATAATCATTTGAGAAACCAAGAGACCTCAATTCAAATAGGACAATGGCTTAAGTTATTGCATTTGATAATCCATTCCCCTCTGAAAATCTCACTAGGGGATCTGCTTCATTTCCTGGGAAACTCAAAAGAATTTCTGGCATAGGAAGTTGACCTCATTTAGAAAATTCAGAATATTTATTTCTATCCCACCTTTATTATTATGTTTGCGATTGCTCTGATACAATATAAATTTACCTTAATTAACTGGGAGAATGAAAATGTACTGTTTTCATCAAGATATATAAAGCTATGGAACTGAAGGAATGAAATATTCATATGTACATGAAAATTGGTGTATAGAAACTTACAAATGGAAAGCAGCTGTGGATTTGGCATGAATTGTCAAAAATTAATCTGCCTCATCATTGTTCATTATAAAGAAGTATATTGGTAAAGAGGTGTGAAAAAATGCAAAAACTTTTTAGTTGTTTGATTTATACCAAATTAACTATTTTATTTATTTATTTATCGTACTATTCACTAAGGCTGCATTGCTATTACTATTAGTCTTCTCATTGTTTCTATCACCTATCTCCTCCCACTTATGACTGCATGACTGAAACTTGTTGCTTGTATTGATATTATTTCCTTATTGCTTATTTGTACCCTATGGCCAGTAATGGTATCCTCTTTTTTTCACTACTGGTTCAGTAGCGGGAGTGTACAAGTCTGGGCATCTGCCGAAGGTCCTTGATGACATCTGGGTGGGTGGGTGGAGCCTCATGCACCGCCACTACCAGTTCAACTGAATTGTGTAGCGGCAGAATACCATCTCTGCCTATGACTATTATTAAGTGTTGTACCTTATGATTCTTTTATATTCAAAAAGTTTTATTGGTTTTTACAATTTTTTCTGAGGAAAAGGGTATATAGGGTAATAGAAAATATTTT
>JAPKID020001101.1:0-15568 GCA_026931265.2 Tropidonophis doriae | reverse complement strand
GGAGACCCCTGCTTTAGAGACCATTTGAGGTTACAATAGACAGACCCCTCACCAGGATTGATGACTTGGTTCTGAAGTTCATCCATGATCATGTTGGGCACCTTTTTTCCACCCTTCTTCCGTGATCATGTCACCTCATGTTGGACACTTGGCAACTAGGCCTCATTTATGCCTCTTTGTAGTAACCTGCAGTCACGTGACCATGCCTGCCCAAAACACACTTACTTCCAATTTTTTGGTAAAAGCAGTCCATAATGGACAATGGGTTCACTTTATGATTATAGACTCCATGATGGTCGTAGATTGTGCACTATCTGTCGAGGAATTTATCATCTGTTAGCATTTCCTACTTCATAATTTTGGGGAGATGTTTCTTGGGAACATTTCTAATGAAATGCTTTTTTAAACTTACTAAGAAAATAAATAGCTTCTTAGGCTTTGGATTTGATCTCCAGACAATATCAGGCACAAATAAACAAGAACAGGAGTAGAATTCAAAGCACTAAAAGTTTCTTAAGGTAAAGGTTCCCCCTTGCACATATGTGCTAGTCGTTCCTGACTCTAGGGGGCGGTGCTCATCTCCGTTTCAAAGCTGAAGAGCCAGCGCTGTCTGGAGATATCTCTGTGGTCATGTGGCCGGCATGACTAAATGCCGAAGGCACACGGAACACTGTTACCTTCCCATCAAAAGTGGTTTCTATTTTTCTATGTGCACTTTTGCATGCTTTCAAACTGCTAGGTTGGCAGAAGCTGGGAAAAGTAACGGTAACTCACTCCATTATGCAGCGCTAGGGATTCGAACTGCCAAACTGCTGACCTTTCTGATCAACAAGCTCAGTGTCTTAGCCACTGAGCCACCACGTCCCTTATGTGCTTTGGCGTCATATGTTTCCTATGTGCTACCTAGACACAAGAAT
Source organism: Tropidonophis doriae (assembly GCA_026931265.2). Classification (NCBI taxonomy): domain Eukaryota; kingdom Metazoa; phylum Chordata; class Lepidosauria; order Squamata; family Natricidae; genus Tropidonophis; species Tropidonophis doriae. Next base: position 14,651 of record JAPKID020001101.1, on the reverse strand, counting down.
TTGATTTACGTAGTCAAGGTGAATTTTCATTAGATAAGGGTCAGTAGAATTCACAGGGGGGCTGATCTTAGGTGGGAATGGAAGGATCCCAAACTGATGACCTATTTAACTCTGCCTTTGGATTCAGCCTGCTCATCTCCTACACAAAGTGCTGCACGGATGGAGCCCCTTTAAAACAGCCACATCTTTTCCCAGCATCACAACTACGGAGGGCAGCTGTGCAACCCCTGGCAATGTTGTTGCTTAGGAGTTTGTAGGAAGATGCTGTGTTTATGCTTCCTACTCCTCTCGAAGGCATTTTAGAAGTCCAGATCCAAAGCCTTGCAAAATTGCAATGCATGCTTCTAGCGTGATTTTGGTTTTGGCTTAGCACCAAATATGCCGGTTGGACCCTCGGCCAAATATATTGATGGTCCTGGAATCCTACAAGATTGTATTTTCCAGAGAAATGACTGAATACAGTTTTGAAGGCAAAGCTTTGGAACGTATCTTCCGATGAAACAAAGCAAGTTTCCATCCCCCATCTCCCCCCCCACACTCCCCCATCCAGAGTGAGGATTAAAGAAAGTTGGCTAATTATCTGTAGTTTAACTACTTTAATTACTTTGATCCCCGAAGTCCCATGAATATTTGATTGGAACAGATGACATATTAAAAATGGTATTATTAACACTCCCAGGTTTAATGAATTGAAACGTCTTTGTCTTTCAGCAGACATTCAAGATGATTCAAACCTGTTCCTTCCCAGGCGTGCAATCCAGTTTTCCTTTTTAGAGCGGGTGGAATATTTATTTACATTCTGCCTTTTCTTCAGGAGCTCAGGATGGCGTGCATGGCGCTTGTATCTCCATTTCCCACCAAAATAGCAACCCTGTAAAGTAAGTGGGACTGGGAAAGAGAGAGAGAGGGGAGCTGGCCTAAAGTCATTGGGATGTAAATTGATAAGAATAAAAATAATAAATATGCACAGCAGTGTTTCTCAGACTCAGGAACTTTAAGATGCACAGACTTCAACTCACTGAATTCTCCAGTCATCATGTGGATAAGGAAGAACTTATTACAGATGTTGAGACTCTGGAAAGAGTGCAGAGAAGAGCAACAAAGATGATTGGGGATTGGAGGCTAAAACATATCAGGAACTGGGTATGTCTAGTTCAATGAAAAGAAGGACTAGGGGAGACGTCATAGCAGTGTTGCAATATCTCAGGGGTTGCCACAAACAGGAGGGAGTCAAGCCATTCTCCAAAGCACCTGAGGCCAGGATAAGAAGCAATGGGTGGAAACCAATCAAGGAGAGAAGCAACTCAAAACTAAGGAGAAATTTCCAGTTAGAACAATTAGTGGAACAGCTTGCCTCCAGAAGTTGTGAATGCTTCAACACTGGAAGTTTTTAAGAAGATGTTGGATAACCATTTGTCCGGAGTGGTGTAGGGTTTCCTGCCTAAACGGGGTTGGGCTAGAAGATCTTCAAGGTCCCTTCCAACTCTGTTACTCTGCTTGCAATGGAGTGATGATGACAGTAGTACAAAACAAGGAACTTTTTAAATTCATATTTATTATGTTTTAACGTTTCTCCAATCTGGTAACCAGATTTAAATCACACAGGTGATAGTTGCTGGCAATATGAAAGAAGAAGGCCAACAGAATTATGGCTGCAACATTGGATCAGTGGCTAATACTGCTCCTCCCATCTCCCCTTCAGATTCTGCTCCTCCCAAAATTGATTTTGAACGTAAATGGCGAGGGAAGTAAATGGATGTTTTTTCTCTCCCTTTCTAGATCTCACATGGCTTGCACGGGTTCGAGTGAATCACCCAGCTGTTCTAAAGCGGGCAGCGCAGATTGAAACGCAGCGGGCCATGAAAAAGAATTGGATGGTGAGAAGTCCCCTGTCCTTGGGTTTCCAAAAGAGACATTCGTCTCCCGTGAATTTTAGCACCGTCTTTTGTTCATGGTGTTTGCTGCTTTTGTCATCCAAACTCAACAGTAACAATTGGCCAGTGAAAGATGATCTGTTTATCCGACTCAGTGTCAAAATGGGAATGCCCAAAGAAAAGCTAAAATATAAACGTTTTGAGACAGGAGGCCCCTGTCAGGATTTCGAATAATGTATCCACCAAAAAAGCAGAACTCCGAGGCAGGTAGATTCCCCAAAATAACATGTTTATTGAAGATACCGTATCAGCACAGCTAGTGAAAACCAACTCTAAAAGTTCCCGCTTTTAATTTTCATTTTCATTTTCATTTCTCCTAACTAAAAGAGCAAATATTACCTCCATGGGTGTCATCGGTCACATTGTCCAATGAAAGTAGTTGTGAAGCTGCTTGGCCACTCCTCTGCCATCTGCTGGGAAGACCTTGGTTCCCACGGGAAAACTTTTGGTTTTGACTGGTAGCTGGTCTATCTCTCCCCCCGCCCCCTTCCCCCTTTCAAAGTTCATGGCAACTGGAAGAAGCATACTGAGGAGGCTAAGTTGGAGCTCACCCTGTTACGCGGCACTACGGATTCGAACTGCCGATCTTTCGATCGACATCTGAGCCACTGAGCCGCCTCATCCCTCTATATAAACAAACACCAAATTTCCAAGACAGTTGTTAACTGAGTTTTGCTCCATTTCACAATCTTTCTTGCCACAGTTGTTAAGTGAATCACTGCAGCTGTTAAGGTAGCAACACCGTTATTAAGTGAATCTGGCTTCCCCATTGACTTTAGCTGTCAGAAGGTTGCAAAAGCGAAGGAATGCTGGTATTCTGGGAGGGAGGAAGAGTTAGAATTAAAACGGTAGAAGAGGCGAAGAATTTTCTTAAAAAGCATTCCTCAATCCTAGAAGACAACGATACGGGAACGGAGGGCGCCACAGGTCTGCCTACTGGTGCGGTAGAGGAGGAAGAAACAATAGCAAAGAGGCTCAGATCACAAAAGTGATTTTTCTTTTTTTATTTTTATATATGGTAATTCCTGTATGGATGTTAATAGAAACAAAAGCAATTGAATGTATACTTTTTGTTTTTGATAATGAAATCTATGATTTACAATGTATGCACCCCTTCCTATTTCTACGATTTCCTAATGGAACTGATTTTATAAGAAGACTCGGAGGCGGTCACCAACCTCGATGTGGAAGCTCCAAAATATTGTATAATACCCTATTTACCCCTTTCCCACTATAAAACTCTACAACCAATAAAATTACTTTTGGGGAAAAAAAACCCTGCGACCACAGTTGAGCCCCTAATTCCTGTTGTTAAGTGAGACTTCCAAGCCCCCCCAAGATCAAGCACAATCCTGATGAGTCCAATGAAATAAAGTTTGACACCCCTGAGTTAGAGTGATTCTTAAAGACTAAGTTACAAGACACATAGAATTACAGAACCATATGAATTAATATCCACGGATCTTAATTATTAAATAGTAAAACTCATAGAAACCTTGAATTTTTAACCAAAATAACATGAAAAATATACCACCTGCAGATAAGCCAATATGCAGGGAGTTCACTTTAAAAATTCAAGGATAGGCTTACCTGTGGATGAGTTTATATATGAGTATATACATAACAGTAGTGGGCCAGGCAGCCACCACATGAACATATGCAACAAGCACACAGTGCATGTATGAGTACTTACCGCCCATGACGTTCTGCAATACTCCAGCTGCTCGGCGGAGCTTCACGCAGGTGCTGTACATTCCTTGCGCATGCACAGAAGCCCCGAACAGCTCAAATACAAGAAAGAAGCGCAGGCGCGCGGGTGGACCCTCTGAAGCATTGTTCTTGAAAGGGTACCTGGTGCTCCCAGCAAGCACTGGTACGTCTGTACTGGGACATACTGGTCATATCCCACCACTGATACACCGTATGAGTACTTTAACAAATACTTTACCATATATACTTGCAGATAAGCCTATCTATGGATAAACAACCCAATTTTGGGGACATTTGTGATACCTTAAATTCTCTGCTTATCCACAAGTATATTCGATACTTCACTATCTTGGAATTGATGAATTATAGCAGTTTTCTAGCATAGCCATTCTAATAGAATGCCATCTGGCTTGTTGGAGGGCAATTTAATAAATTTTCCTATCAGGAAATTTCAAAACTATTGAGTCAGTATCAAATGTAATAGAATAAAGTGAAAAAATGTCCATGGAGATTAGGTGTCAAAACAGCGAGTCATGTCTTGCTTTATTGTACACATAACAACAGTATGTAGAAAAAACTACCTTCATCTGTTTACATTATATCTTCCAAGTTGTCCAGATGATAATTACACTATATCTTTTTCTTACTATCAGATAGGTACTCAGGTGTTACATGGAATAGCAATAACAATAGCACTTAGGTATATACTGCTTCATAGTGCTTTACAACCTCTCTAAGTTGTTTGCAAAATCAGCATATTGCCCCCAACAATTTGGTCCCTCGTTTTATCAAATATGGAAGGCTGAATCAACCTTGAGCCGATCACAATCGAACTGCTGGCAGTTGGCAGAGTTAGCCTGCAATACTGCATTCCACCACTGCTCTTACAGATGTGTCTTTCTGTGTTTAAACCAGATACAGTGTGTCCTCTAAAAATAGTGAATTTCATTATATGCAAAATGTATACAATTATTATATCAAATTGCCTTTACTTTCTGCTTGGTTATTATTATAGGTAGTCCCCGACTTACAACCACAACTGATTCCAAAATTTCTGTTACCAAGTGAGACAGTTCTTAAGTGAGTTTTTCCCTATTTTACTTCCTTTCTTGTCACAGTTGTTAACTGAATCACTGCAACTGATAAGTTAGTAACTTGGTTGTTAAGTGAATCTGGCTTCCACATTGTCTTTGCTTTTCAGAAGGTCACAAAAAGGTGACCACATGACTAAGGAACACTGCAACTGCATCAGTTGCCAAGCAGCTGAATTTTTATTAAGTGATCATGGGGATGCTGCAGTGGTTATACAGTAAGTGTGAAGAAAGGTCATTTTTTCAATGCCATTGTAACTTTGAACGGTCACTAAACAAATGGTTGTAAGTCAAGGACTACCTGTATTAGGGTTCAGCTATAAAGCATGATTCATTAATTATTAATTATTTAATGACAAATGTTTGTAACCTACACACTCATTTCTTTAGAGCTAGGAAGCCTCACTACAGCTAATCTGATGGAGAAGGTTAGAGGTTTACAGAATTTGGCGTATCAGTTGGGACTGGATGAATGTAAGTATTGCACAGATACTTAAAAAATACAGTAGGGTTATTGCAGGAAAACATATGCTTATGTATGTCCAATTTGTTCATACTAATTAACTATAGGGATTGGGTAACAAAAGTCGATGATGACAGCAATATATTCTGTTTTGTACTATTAATTTATAAAATCTTTCCTGTTCTCCTAAAAATGGGAGTGGCTATTTCAGATAATTGTATAAATAAGGTACTTGCCCTCCAACCCCTTACTGCCCTATGGCAGTTTGGAATTCCTGCAGTTTATAATCCACCAAATCCAAAAGGCATTAAATAAAGTAGACTGCTATGTGCCAATGTGAACTTCATTTCCAGCAATTCAGTGCTATATTTATTTCTGAAAAGACTAGAACAAACACCATTTTGTTGACAGCATAGATACCATTCCTGGATTAAATAATATTGACATTTCAGAGCCTGTACTGGCACCATTTTATGAACTGAGCAGCAGCCTTTATGGATTCCATTCCTAAATGCAATCACATTAAAGTCAGCATGTTTCTTATTACTATCAAAAATTAATGCAGTAGCTGCAGCTTTAGAATAGATCTACGTACTACTCTAAGTATTTAATTCATTGTAGTGGAAAACTTGCTATTTTTGTCTGCTATGAAATTCATTAAATGTAATACAAATGGGACTGCTCAAACTGAAATATGGCAGAAATGCAGCTCTGAGCCTAATTCTTGTTATTCAAGATTAAATACTATCTTACTGATTGTGAAATAACTGTTCAAAAGATCCAAGAGATAGCAAAATGGACCTTTTATAGCCTCTGGGTGGCAGCAGATGGCTGATTAGAACTGTGATATTGGGAAATACATGAGTAATTGTTAAAGATTTGGAAGCTTCCATTGAACTCCTTAACAATTTTAAGATAGGATGAATTGGTAAAATATAATAGGTTAAATTGTGTTAATTTTTTACTTTTCTATTAATGGTCCTCTGTTCTCATTTTACTGAGAATCGTTATTCTTTATTGGAAATTATGCAAATTTAGGAGCATTTTTTGTAATGTGTTAAAATTTAGATATCAGAGTTAGTCCTTTGGAACCTGACTGGTTCTTCAGTTAGTTTCAGCTATACATTTGTAATACCTTTTATTAATATTTCTCTTACTAAAGCTGTCACTATGTTTTCTTTGCTGCCACAAAATAATCCTGCTTATTATGTTTTGATGTTGTAATCCAAGAGAGTGGTCTTCTGTTCCTAAGATTCCTGAGAGAGCATCTCAGAGGCATCACAGTTGTAAACTTTCCACTATGTTCACCAAGAGGGATATTTAAATAGAGTCTGATATGATTGTGCAAGGCTTTCAGAAGGTACATTTCACAAAGCACATTGTAATGAGCAACATATTCTTCCTTGAATTGTTAAAGTAGTCATGTCTTCTAAAAGGCTTAGTGCTGATTTCAAAAGCTGTTTCTAGATATCTGTACATGCAGAAATGAACTCAGAGCCAATGTAATAATATTAGCAATATAGTAATTAATGTTGTAACAGTCATATTTTGTCACTCCTATAGATAATACATGGTAGTTATCTAAACAAACAATTCCTATTATTCATGCATCATTGAAACCAAGTAGCCTATGGTTTCTAGGTAAGAGTATAGTTAGCATCCTATCTAAGCTGATAAAGTGTATTCTTTTATAGAAACTTCCTGAAGATCCAATGACAAAGATAGATCTGCAAGCTCCCCAAATTATAAATGTAATGCTTTAAGACACAAATACATGTTTGGATAAAAGCTTTTTGCCTCAGAAATGCTTTCTTGCATGAGAGAATGTTATGTATATATTTCCATAGCATCACAACTGACTGAACATTTTAATCTTTGATTGATTATGTGCCATCCCTAACCGTCCTTAACCTACTCTTTCAGATCTTCCAATAGTTAACATGTTAATAAAGTAATTATAATCATGTAATATAGCTGGATGCAGGGTGTTTCCCAAAGTAACAGTCCTGTAGATCTGTAATGAATTCTTTTTAGCTATATAGACTACTAATATTTTTCAACATTTCTGATTACACGCATATGTTAGAAAATTTTTCAGATTTTCATTCCGGTACTTTATCTACATTATATTTTTCTGGAGGTAGCAATGAAACCCAAACCTAATTGTCTGAGCAGTCTTGAAATATTTTTATTTTATGTACTTCCTTTCTAGCAAAGGCAAAGTAATCAAGGGCATGATTCTAACACTAGTGAAAGATTTGACTGTAATAGTAAGAGTTATTTCCCTTGCTCTCCAGACTATCCATATTTGCTTCAAAGATTTTCACAGACCTCTAAAGCAGATTTAGAAATCATAGAAAGCAGCAAGAAAAGAGGAGGAAGAAGAGGAGTATGATGCTATGGAAGAAACTAAATGGTTACCTTTCTATTTTCAGTTTATTTCACTTATGATATTTTTGGTAAGGATTGTTGCCTCAAGTATTCAAACGCCAGCTAGAAATTAGGATGTGCTCAAGGCACTTAAATTGGCTAATTTGGATATATAGTGTTCTTAACTACCGTCAGCCTAGGGATCGTGACCTCAAGTTTTTATCATATGTGTTGGATTGTATGCCACTTTTAGAAGTGAAGGTGGTATGGGAACTTTTAATTGTACCTGTGTGATTTAGATCCAGTCAGCTCTTTAATTTCTTTTGGCTGTCTGAGGTTTCCGACATGCTGTAAATTTCACCAACTTTTTCATTATCTGCAATTTCTTTATGACTTGTGAATCAGAGTGGAGAGAGAGTGTAGATTTACAGCAGAGATAAACATGTCCATAAAGTCTGTATCTGTGTCAGTAATTGTACTGCTGTCAGTGACTGTCCTGTTTTACAGGGCTCTCTTGGGGAAGAACAGTTTGCTACTAGTGGCAGAGTAGCAGTCACTCTTGAGTTTATATTAACATATCAGGAGATTAGTTTGCAATGATTGGGGTGGAAATTGAAGCTAGATATTAGTTACTGTTGGTTTTCCCATCCCACTTCTTACTGTCAGCTAATGAATGAATAATTAATTGAATTGAATAGCTACATTTGAAAGACAAGAGTAACAGAAAGAAAGCAATTCCATGTGAAAATGTAGTTTGGCTGATGATATAAAATATGTTAATCATATGTAAAATTGCTTGCAAATATTATGGTAATTACTATAAATATTACCATATAGTAAACAATTATTTCAGTACAATTTTAATAGAATATAGCAAGATTGCATTCTAAACATTCTACTATCATTGGTCTCATAGTCAGATATTTAGATTGGGCTTGACATTTCTATCCACCTACTGAGTCCTTCTCAAGGATTTGGGATAGCAGAAGTTATTTGATGATGTTAAAGATGTTACAAGATGTAAGCTGCCTTTTGCAATTGACTGATGGTGATTTTGTCAATGCTGATGGTATTCAAGTGATGCTCCAAATGTTTTGGGATTGTACCCAAGGCACCTATTACTATTAGTATAATGTTTTATTTCTTTTGCCATGGTTGTTTTACTTTTATTATTTCTCAAGATTTCAGTATCAGGAGAAAGAAAATTCTGTGAATTTACATTAAAAATACCAAGCATTCAGTGTATAGTGCTTTTGTGTCCATTGGTAATTGTTGGATAAGGATCACTGACAAAAAAAAGATATTCTGCAGTTTTGTAGATTCTGTGCTAGTTTACATACTATGGGATATTTGAAGTAATAATATGGATGTGCCATGTACTTAATCATAATTTCAGTTTTAAGATATTATGTTTTATAACAATATACATGAGCCCATTGCGATACCATAATAATAGCAGCCATATGTAATGGTTGTTTTATGTTTGATACTGAATCTTCAAATTCTGAAACTGGGAAAGAATTTGTTGGCTCAGGTTGTGACAAAGCAATCTTTCTGGAACACCAGGTCAGCTGCTGATGGTATGCCTCTTCCTTATTACCATTATCCCATCATGTGCTGCTCTTAGTTTTGCTGATTTGGGGATTCCTGGACTTGAATCTCAGAGGTAAGCCTTGGTAAAATAACCAGAAATACAGTAGTAAAGCTATATGCATTGCTTTTTCTGGATACTGGTTCTGAACTATTGTTATGTGTACTAGAATACACAACTGGTTGGATTGGGAGTTGTGTATTCTAACACAACATTTTTGTCTACTCCCAGTTTTCTTACCCAAAGCAAAGTACAAAAACATTTCCATTGGCTTACCTTGTCTGATTTGGTGTATGCCATAAATCTAAGATTATGCATATTGACTTCAGTCTTTTCAGTAGGCTTGAGATCCTTGACATATTTTTAGATCTTTCAATTTTTCACAATCTTTTCTTGCACAAACTTCTACAAGTCAACATTCCTACTGTTATTTTATAACACAACTTCTCACTATTAACTCAGTTAAAATGTTCTACTATGTTAGAAAATAATACCCTGCAGAAATAGTTACAGCTTCCTTTTTTATGCATTCCTGCCCCTTTAGCTTTGAAGAAGCTATCTATGGAATAGAATATACTAGACTAGAGATCTGAGACAATATCTAAGTGCCTCATTAACTTTTGTAGGCTAGAACATGATAAAATGTCATCAAGTCCTTATCAGATGCCTGATAATCTGCTACAAGCTGGAGTGCCATTAGCTTAAATTCTCAATCAAATGCCTTCCTTGAGCTTAAAGAGCAGTGATTAAACATGGAGTGTCCCCTGAGGACTCTACAGCTGTCATGGGGGTTGAAGTCGATCCCCTCCCTTACCAACCAAGAGAGAGTTTGAGCAAGAGGTCTCACTGGGGCGGGCTGTCTTCAAACCCACGCGTGCCTGTCCCAGCTGTTCTTTTTTGCCTAATGAATTGCATTACAGGGAGAAACTGGGTATTGTCATCACAAGCTGCCTTCCCTGGGGACCTGAGCCAACCTCAGTAATGACTAATGTTAGTGATAATAATTGAAATGTGATCACTCTCTGGGGACTCACACCAAGCATGATACTCTCAGGCACTTGTGGCTGATAGAGACCTGTGAATGGCTCAAAAGTGATTTTTAATTGCTCTACTTTCCTAGTTACATTTTCCAAATATATTTTCTTTCTATAGGTAATACAACACATTTCTCCCCACACTAGGGAAAGACATGTATTGTCTTAAAAACTATTCTATTTTAAATGGATTGATACTATGTTCTAATGTTTGCCTCCGTACTTTTTTTTTTGCCCAATTTTTGCCCAATATTATCTGTTGATATGTAGTGTGCTTTTAAATAGCAGCATAATTTAGCTGATTTAGAGTGGGGAGGTTATGATCCAGTCAGCTTGTTCATTAGCTAAGCATTAGGGATGCATTGTGGACCATTTAAGATTGAATTTTTAAAAGAAAAAAATAGAAATTCAAGCCAAATTGTATTTGGTAAAGGATTTATATATTGCCCAAAGTGGTATTTAAATTCATTTTGTAGAGTTGAATGACTTTTCACATCAACTGTCTAAACTGCCAGTGTCATATTATGAGTATAATAGTGAGCTTTTAGAAATGAGAGATGGTGAAATAAAATAGAAGGATCAATGTTGATGATACACTCAAATACATTTCTGGATGATGATAGGAGGGAACTTAATTTCTTTAACTATTAAGCAATTAACAGTAATAGTATTGTCTTTAAATCTTATCTGGAATATGAGCTGATATATAATATATATATTCACACATTGTCATATTCATTGGTTAGAATGTTCTGGAAATGTTTGTGTGGAAGATTTGGACATTTAGGATAATTTTAAATGTACATAATAATGGTTAAATCCCTCTAGGAAAAATTAAGGATAAATTCAAATGCAATCTTTATAATTAGTTTTATAAAAGCATGTTTATTCTGTATGTTGCTCAGGTTTAACTAAATCAATGTTAAAATCAATTTTCGTTAAACCAGCTTACTGTTTGTACAAAGAAGGCTTTAATGTGATACCTTTTAAACTGTTATTTTAAGCAATGTGCATATATTTTGAATAAGTTTAATTTCTAACTTTTGCAAGTTCTAATACTTTGGATTATTGGTAGTTATAACTCCTTGGTAGTTATATAACAAATTTGCCACATGAAACTATATCTGAATTATGCATATTTATTCTATTGAAGAGTAATGTCTATTTTAGATATTCCACTACACCAGCAATGGCTCGCGTACCATAAGTGGGGGGAGTGCAGGGGGGTCGTGCATGGGCATGCATAATGCAGTGCATGACACACACACAGACACACACCCTGCGTAAGCCTCCAGAGCACAAAAAAATGGCCGTACGGTCAAATTGGAAGTTCAGGAACGCACTTCCGGTTTGCTTGTAGGGTCGTTTTTAGTCTTCCGGAGTCTTCAGGGAAGCCTCCTTCAGGTCCCTGAAAGCTCCAGAGGGCCTATACTAACCCTACGAGCAAACTGGAAGTCCGTTCTCAAACTTCTGGTTTGCCTGTAGGACCATTTTTTTGCACACCGAAGGCTTCAGGGAAGCTCCTGAAGCCTCCAGAGGGCCCCGGGGGGGGGGGCTGTTTTCGCCCTCCCCAGGTTCCTGTAAAGCCTCTGGAGCCTGGGGAGGGTGAAAAATGGCTTTAAAAAAGACTGAATTCAGCTGGCTAGCACACGCATGCACCCTGGCCAGCTGATAGGGCAACACCTCACGTGCCCTGACAAATGGCTCCGTGTGCCACCTTTGGCATGCGTGCTATAGTTTTGGCATCCCGACACTACACCCTACCTTTGTAGCCACTAATTATCAGACCTGGAAGCGATCTTTTACATTTTGGCCTTCAGGCCTTCCACATTTTCTACTGTGGGAAAATGGGAGGGAGATTCTTCTTTCATTGGTGGTGTTACTAATCCAAACCAATGTTTATGCATTTTTGAATTAGTTTTTCCATATCTGATGCAAGCCTATAAAGAATCTTTTTCCAACAGCATCAAGCTTTTTTCTTCAGCACCATATGAATTATAGTGGAGTGACAGGAAAATTGGAATTTCCCTCATGTGGCCATGGTCATGTTTTCTTTTCATAAATAGGGGGTGAAGGCAAATGATTTTATCTGTGGAAAATATCAGACATAGTTGGATGCTATTATATAGGGATCAGACCCTCTACTGTGAATTGAACTCAGGAATTTCCAGGGGGAAGAGTTGGAAGTCATGTAAAACCCCATATGTGGAGGTATAATGTAACACTTGTAAGTTTCTTCTCTGTGAACTTTAAAGGAAGGTGGATTTATATATCATTTTGATAGCTATTTCTTTACCTGACGTGGCTGCAATTAATGTGTGATGCAAACATTTATGTTGTAAGAGCCTTGGCATGGGTAAATAATTTGGCATCAGCACAACATAAGCGTTGACAGAGTCAAGGCTTTGGATTCTGGCCTACTTTTTTCCTCTCGAGCTTATTTCATATATTTGAAGACTACTTCTTAATTATTAGTCTCATGGCAATTTACAATTAAAAAGCACAAAAACCATTTAGAAGTGTAGAAATTAATCCACAAACAACATAAAAATATTCAAATAGTATTCATATATTGAAAACTTGAGGAAGAGATAGAATTTCAGTTGCATTACAATATTTAATTTTAGGTGTGATTTATGAATTTCAATAGGGAGAATATTCTAGAATGGAGGCACCTCCACTGAAAAGATCTATCAGCAATAAATGTTTCTTAAAAAAATCTTAATGACATTTTTTAATCTCATAGATTAATCTAAGGTTTTTAATATTTTGGTTTCCTTTTTTTTCATTGTTAAAGATAGATAATTTCTTTTGCAGTTTCCAGCCAATCTGTGTGCAGTATATTAGGCTTCTAATTTTTATAATAGCACTGATGTCCAGTTAATGATGAGCAGTCTAACAAATCCAAGGGAAATAAGTTCCATAGCCCTAAATCATTGACTGTTGCTGTGGATCCCTGTGGCACTAAATTTCTCAGGATCAATCACAGTTTTCCCTAGGCTGGCCTTGTGCTTGCTTCCCTGTTAGAATTCAGCATGCCATATCCTAAGAACTCCTTCTCTTGAATGGAATTCAAAAAGACACTTATATTTTCATAAATAAATTAGGAATTCAGTGGCTTCTTTCGGCTAATCAGGACAGGCTGATAAACCTTGCTAGCTGTTTAATAAATGAATTGTGACTGATTACCTATTAATATGGACGCCTCAGGAATTCACCCGGGGGGAAGCAGAGCAGTGAAATAGAGAGGGGCATGGCCCCCTGGGAAATCAGGGCTTCATGTTTGCAGCTTAAATATCTCTGTGAAGTATCAATAAGGAGGTAATTGAATTTTGAACACAAACATGAGCGCCGGATAGATGAAGAGAAGGGGGGGGGGGGCTCTGATCGTCTCTTCTAGGCCCCTTCATTCTTCCCTCCTCTTTCCCTTAGAGACCACTCTAGTGAAGATAGATGCTAAATCCATTAAATAAAGATTAGATTCTGTCATGGTAGAAAGTGGTAGCTTAGCTAGATCCCTGAGCAAATTGGGACCTTTAGCAATACAGAAAATTAAAATATACATTTTTAACAAGTGTGCTATCGACACGCTAATAATGGCTGCCTGGCTTATGGGGTTTGCTCGCCTTTCAGATTTGCTTCTGTTTGTCTATATTGTTTTTGATGTTTTGTGTGCTAGGTTAGGATTCTTTTTTTTATTCCTTAAGCAGTGGAATTATAGTGTGTTCTAACTATATTCTGGCAGTTTTCTTATGTTCTGTAATTTCTTCACAGAGAGTGACTTAAAATATTATATGTTCTGTGATCCTGCATAAGCAATTAAGAGGTATTAGATACCTCTAGGGACAAATTAAAGCCATAAGATCTTTGAAAGGATGTAAGAAATATTCAATGGAAATAGTTAGATGTGTATCTAGACCTTTTCTAGAATCTTGATCTCTTTTTGGAACAATTTCTAGAGATTGAGTCAGACTACTAAAGTAGTGCTGACATCACTTGCTTTTGTCTCCTAAATTGCTCTATGGAGGAAATAACAATGACCAGTAATTATTGCAATCTAAATGGTATGTCCATGTTACCCATTTTATTCAGCCTGATCTTCTTTAACTGTTTCTTAACTTCCTTGCCAAACCGGAAGAGGACAGTAACCTGAAAGGGTATGATGGAGCTATGTTTCCATCCTATGTTCCTTCTGACATTGTAGGAGGAGATGCCACTGTCCACCAGTATAAAGACTGTTCCTGCTGCTATTTAATTTAGGTAACAGATGTGATAGTTGCAGATGTGAAATATTTAAATCATAAAGGAGAAAAAGATGAACCTGAGATAGTGTGATTGGGATTATAAAGGAATTCTTTGCTCTTAGAAATCCATATGTCAGTTTGTGAAGCATCTCTATGAATACCATCAAACTGCCATAGAGAGAGGGGGGAATTCCAAACATACCTGTGGTCAAAA
>JAPKID020001100.1:0-15570 GCA_026931265.2 Tropidonophis doriae | reverse complement strand
AGGAGCTACTGAAATCTAACTTTGTGACTCGAGACACAGAGGGAGACAGAGACTACTACCTAGCTATCTCTATCTCATTTGTCATAGAACACAACACTGGGCAGCTAACAACAAAAACCATAAAATTAAGGGCATACGTAAATTCAGTTCATGTGAATAGTTTTAAGAGTCACTGCTTGTGTAAACCTAGAATATGGACTGAGTGAATGATGATTTATTTATTAATGGGTTAGTATGTTGTGTGACAAACCGGCATGTTGCAGGAAACATGAAGAATAAGATTCAGGTAGTCCTTGACTTACAATTACAACCTGGAACTGGCACTTCTGTCACTAAGCAAGGCGGTCATTAAATGAGTCATGCCCAATTTTACCACCATTTTCCTGTGGGTTGTTAAGTGAGTCACTATGGACATTAAGCACATCTGTCTTCTCCCATTCACTTGGCTTGCCAGAAGACGTCTTGAGTTGCCACGTGCAAGTAGGCAGCAATATACATTTTCTAAATAAATAAAAAGCTCACACATGGGGATACCATGACCCAGGACCCTGCAATTGTCCTAAATGCATGCTGGTTGCTCAGCACTGGTATTTTTGATGATATGATTGCAGGGATGCTGTGAGGATTGGAAACATAAGGACTGATCATGTCACTTTTTTCAGTATTGATGTAACTCCCAAATAAATGGTTGTAATGCAAAGGGTATATAGTTGGCACAGTGAGAATCCTGCCATGGTTCTTCAGCATCATTGTAGAGGAGCTTCTACGTAAATCATCCTCCCACAGCTAGGCTGTATTTGCACCCTTGCACTAAGCCACCCCTACTTAAATCTAGGCGTGACCCAACCCATCTGGTTAATCAATGGTTCCTTTCTCCTATGTAAACCCAGAAAACCCAGGATTGGTAAAATAATGAAGACAAGAATCAATGGATGGAAACTAATCAAGAAGATACAGAATATTATGAAATGGAATTAATTTTACCAGTGATTGGAAAAAGGGGGTGGAGATTTAAAAATGTAATCTATATTGTTAAGCAAATTAAATACACAGACAACACAATGTTTATTAAGCACTAATAAATGTAAACAATAGAAAATTAATAAAAAATATTTTTTTGAAAGAGAGAATCAACCTGGAATTAAGGAGAAACTTCCTAACAGCTAGGACAATCAACCAGTGCAACAGCTTGCCTTCAGATGTTGTGGGTGCCTCATCATTGGAGGCTTTTAAGAACTGACTGGACAGCCACTTGTCTGAAATGGTATATAGGGTCTCCTGCTTGAGCAGGGGGCTGGACTAGAAGACCTCCAAGGTTCCTTCCAGTTGTTTTTGCACTCTATTCTAAAGCTGTTTTATCTATCATGCAAACTAAGTAAGTGGAATGAATCGTGGCAACAGAGGATCACATTGGCAAGGCAACCTTGTCTCGATTTTCTTGCAAGTAAGCCCCACCCTAGTCGAAGTCTGACTTAAAGTTCGCATCTTGAACTTCTTTCTAAGGAGATGACCAAGCACCTGAAGCCTCCCGAGCTGCAAAATGCTGGAGTCAGCATCAGGAAGTGGCTGTCCAAGGAGGGGAGAAGGTGGCAGGGCTGGGTTGGATTTGAGGGCGACCTGCAGTGGCAGAAAGGGAGCAGCTACTGGACCCAGGTGTCCATCGGGGCATGAGGGAAGCGGCTCCGGGCAGACGAGGCAGGAGTCCAGTCTCTCGGCAGGGAAAATGTTCTAGGCAATAGAGGCATTTTCTCCAAGGAACTCTTGGAGCTGCACGTGAGAGAGAAAGTGGCTGGACGGGCTCCAGTTCACGGGGGGGGGAGGGGCGTGGAAGTCCCCGGGAAGATACTGGCTGGAGTGGGGGCTCCCTCCCTCCCTCCCTCCCTCCCTCCCACGGCTGAATAAGGCTTCCGCCCTGCCCTCCTCCGGGAAGCCCAACGCGCGCTGCAATTCAGCCATCGCGGAGGGGAAGAGCCGGGGCCATCCCCCACCCGAGTCCAGAGGACGGGCGCTTGCAGCACTCGGAGGCAGGCAGCGAAGGGCGCAGGTGGGAGCCGCTCCCGGCAGTGAAGTGGGCCAAGCGACCCCTTCCGCCCCGTCCAAGTGGAGACGCGCCCACCCGCAAGGCAGGCGAAGGGGGGCCCGGTTCGTGGAGGCCGGTCGCCTCTCCCTTCCCTCCACCCCCGGCAGCTCTCGCGGGCTCTGCCCAGTGCCGGGATCGCCGCCCGCAGCGGCTCTTCCGCGGACCCCGTTGCTCGGCGCTTGCCTCGCCCCTTCCTCCTCCTCCTGCCCGCCCCTCCTCCCCCTCCCCCCCGCTGCCAGCCGGAGCGGAGCCCGGGCGGCTCATTGCGGAGTGAAACTGCAGCCGCGATGGCCACCACCGTGACCTGCACCCGCTTCACCGACGAGTATCAGCTTTACGAGGAAATTGGCAAGTAAGGAGCCGAGGCCGCGGGGTCCGCCGGGCGCCAGAGGCGAGAGGGTCCGCTCGGGGAAGTCGGGGGGCCCTTTCCGAGCTGGACGCAAAGCCTCCCCGAGAGCGAGCGGGCGGGCGGCAAGGCGAGCCCTGGGCGCTGCAGCCGAGGAGGGGCGCCGGCAGCCCCCGCCAGCCTGCCCCCAGAGCGACCGTCCAGGCCCCGCGCGGCCCGACCGAAGAGGCGGGCGGGGGGGGGGATCCTACCCGGCGCTGCGCAGCCATGACGCACGTTGCAGAGCTGCGGCCGGCGGACCCGCGAGGCGGCGAGAGGGGGAGCCGCGCAGCCCCTTGCCGCTCCCTTCGCCAGAGCCGCGCCGCCTCCTGCGGCTTCTCCCGCGCCCTCCGTCGGAGCTGGCGCCGGGAAGAGCGCCGGAGCCGCAGCTCCCTGGCTGCAGAGTGGCCGCCTTGGCCCCGAGTGGCTCCCGGGCGGGCAGAGCGAGCACGCGGCGGCGAGGCTGGAGGGGATGCCCGAACCGCCAGGGGGCTGCTAGCCCCTTTGGCCGAGCGTTGCCGAGGGCGGCGGTTGCCGCTGCTGCCGCCGCTTGTTGCGCCCCGGAGCAGGGGAAGCCCTGCCGCTCCCGCGTGCCGGCCTCCCTGGGCCCCGCGGGGCTGGTTGCCACTGGGGCCCTGCGGGGGCGGGGAGGGAGGGCTTCACCTCTCTCGCGCCTTTGGAGCCAGCCTGGCAGGGGAGGGGCTGGGCTCGGGGAGCGCCCGGGAGTCGGGCGTATTGCGTAACGCTGGGGAGGGGTCGGGGAGTCCGCCGCTCGCCCATTGGCGGGGCCGCCTTTGCTGCCTTCGGGAGGGACCGGGGAAGCCGCCCGCTGGGCGAGCCCCCCTGCTGGGCTCGGGCAGGGAAATGGTGCGGGCGTTCTCCGCAACGGGTGGGGCGGGGGAGACTTGCCCATTTGGACCCCCCTTTCCCCGCCCTAACGCCAAGATCGGCAGTTTGGCTCCAATTGCTCCTTAACGGCGGGCGCTCGGCACCTGCTTAGGGGCACTTCGGGCCCTCCTGGGGTAGAGCCGCGTGGCTACGGAAAGTGAACCGACCGCAGCCAGGAGACTGTCCCGATCTGTGCCTTGCTGGATGGGAATCGAGCCAAAGCAGGGTCCGGGGATTCCGGTGTTCGGGGTCCAGGCGCTGGGAACGGTTTCCCCCGCCACGTGGCCGAGGACAGTCCGACCCCTTTAATTGGGGCGGCCCGGTCCCAGGGCAGCTGCTCTCCTTCGCGCTTCCTACCCTTGCTCCTTCTTGTGGCTCCGCCGCCGCTGCTAATCGCAGCCACTCTGCACGTTGAGCGGGGAGAAAGTGATGGGTAACCATCACTTTCCCCTTAACGCGCGCCTCCTCTTGCACCCTCTCATCTACATTAAGGGCAGCCAAGGGTGGAAGTCCCAGCGATGGACCTCTTTCCAAGCCAGCTTCTGATGGTCTGTTCCTTTGCACTAAGTGCACATTTTGCAATTCCCAGCGCCATAAGCAAGATCTTACTAGAGCTTTGTGGCAAAAGATCTGCATTGCCTCCTATTCAGCCTATTGGAGAGATTTGGGCTTTAAAGCTAGGGGAGAAAAGCTGCTTTCAGGTTTCCTCCTTCACATCAGCCATACATTTAGGACCACCCCCCTCCCCCCAATCCCAGCCATTCTTTTCTCCCTTTGGTGGCTGCCTCCATGCCTTCCCCAAAAATGTGAATTTTCCTGGGGCGGCAAAGTCAGGTTTGTGGCTACCTATGGCATAAAGTATTATCAAGATTCTTGGGGTGGTTTGGGATGGCTGTAGTGAATGAGTGTGTGTTTGTGTGTGTGTTAGTGTATCTGTGTAAATGTATATTATATAATATACTGTGACAGTCTTAAAAAACAACAGCTGATATAAAAGCCCTGGAGACAAAGCCGTGCTTTTATGCGTTGAATAAATGGCATGGGAAAAGCAGAAGAGCGGAGTGTCAACTTGATATATTGTTAATTGTTTATTTAGTTTTTCAAGGGACACCATAAGCTTTGAAGTCATCATTCCTCCCCCCACTTGTTTGTTTGGCTTCCCCCTTAAGGCTTTTAAAGGTGTAGAAATAAAAAAAATGATTTAGCATGTGTAAAATGCTTCTCCTCTGTTTCACCCTTTCCCCATTTAGATTCTGATAACATTCAGGTGGCTGTTGTGTCAGTGTGGAAGGCCAGCAGTAACCTTTGTTGGCTTAGCTAGTTGCAAATTATGGGTTGTGGTCATAAATAACAAGTTTTTAAAAACTGACAGGCTGTTTTTCCAAGATCAGCCTCTGTCCGGCACACACGCTTTTCAGCAAAATGAAAGGAAGAATTATGACTCTGGATGCAACCCAAATCTGTCTTTTCATACCTCCTTTATAATGCAGCTTCTCTTCTCTTTTTCCTTCTTATCGTTATCTGCATTGATCAGGTTTTTTTAACGTGATCTAAAAGACCTAGAACCAAACCTAAAGCAGAAGAGAGATAAGATGTACTTCATTAAATAAGAACTTTGCCCACTGGAAATCCCCCCCCTCAAATTAATTTGTGGCTTTGTATAATAGAAAACCCCATAGAACTATGGTTACATATGTTTATACCTGCATTATTAAGAGATGTAATGTTCTTCCTTTATACAGTTGGGTAATACACTGTTATGTACACGCTAAGAGCTAGTGATTTGGTATTAATTCTGTGTCAGGATTTCAGCACTGGCTGATTTATATTGTTTTGGGTGGGAACTGCACTTGGGCGTGAGTTCCTTGATGGAAGAGGTATGATGTAGCAGGTAAAGCTAAACTTGAACTGGGGAATCCCAAGTTGAATTCCACCAACAGCCAATTTTGAGAATAAAAGAGAGATCCTCTTGTAAGCTGTTAAAAACTTCTGGGCGGAAAGGGTGGGCTATAGATCTTCCCGAATAGTTCCAGAAAGAATTAGGGAGAAAACGTGGATGGAACCAAATGGAAAAACAACATAGATTAACTTAAAGTTAGCGACAATTAACAGGACTGCTCCCCATACATTGAATTCTTTTCTCTTTCCCCCTTCAAAATGATAAATCAGTGTGTTAACTCTTGAAAAGATCTCTGCTTAAGGGCCATGTACAGCCCTGAGTTGGCGTAAGTCTAACTGTGATGCTACTATTTCCATGATTGGCTTCATTTCAGGGTCCATGGGCTTATCTTCTGCTGGTCAGGATGTGAGTGCTGCCCCACTAATCTTCCCCAGCTTCTAATAGCCAGCCAGAGCTATCCAGATTACTGAGTTGCAGGTTCGTCAGTTAGAGCAAACTCTAAGAAGAGATGCAAAACATCTTGGATCACTGGGCCCACCTTTTCCACCTTGTGCCTTCTAAAGGTCTTGGACTTCACCTTGCCTGTCATTATCCCCAAAGTTCTTTTTCAAAAGGCAACTGGACTTCCCTTTGTTTTTTCCTTGAAGACATCTTGCTTCTCATCCATGAACTGAAGAAGCTTCTAGGATAGCAGATAGATTATCGTATATACTAAAGGAAAAAGAGGAATCTGAATTTTTCAGGAGTTGGGACTGTTGGTTTAAGTGGTTGGAAAGGAGAAGAGGAAGAATGGATGAGTAATTTGAGTGGAGGTAAACCAAGTTTGTATAGATATGTAGAATAAGATTAGAAAATAATGGAAGTTCCGTTTCGTGTTATAATCACTTGTGTTAAATTGGGGCAGACATCAATTCTGCCAATGTGAGCATGTCTCATAAAGATGGGGGGGGGGGTTTCTTTCTCTTTTAATATCTGTATAAACTTTAATAAAATATATTAATTTAGGAAGCTTCTAGGATGAGAAGCAAAACATCTTCAAGGAAAAACCAAGCAAGTTCAGTTGCCTTTTTGGGACAACCATGACCTAGATGATTGAAAATCTCCATATACACTTGCCTGTCATTCTTACCCAGGTTTTGGGCTTTGGAGCCCAATTCTTCTGAAGAATCTCGTAAAGATTGGAGATACGATGTAATGGTAGACTAGAGCCCCCTTGATGAAATATGTAGCACAATATCCTCTTGTTAGAACATGATATCTTTTCTCCTTTGTCCCAAAATCAACCTTATTCTCCTTGATTATTTTGCTATAACTGTCTTGGTTTCTTAGCTAGGTCTTTTTTTTTTTTTGAGTGATGATAATCTGCAATTGTGGTCAGTCAGCAATTACCAAATGCAAAACCTCAGGTGGATTTTTCCAGAAACCTTTCACTCCCAAAGATAATCCTTTTTTAACCCAGAAGAAAGTAGTTTGTTTGTAGCTTTTCAACAATGGGCAATTATGTTGATACTGTTATGTTGATGTGATAAAATGACATCTCTAGTGATCATCTTATCCATCCCTCCTCTGACTATTGCTGCTGGATGGGATTGTCCTGTCTTCTCTAAATCAGGGGTCCCAACCCCTGGTCCCTGGACCAGCACTGGGCCACGCAAACAACCAAAGCCCCATCCGCGGGATGCAGGCAGCATAGGAAACTATATCCCTCTGGTCCGCAGAAAAACCTCTCCACGGAATTGGTCCCTGGTGCCAAAGGTTGGGGGCCGCTGATCTAAGTGACTGTTTGTTCTTGAGCCCAGCTGGGATTTGAAATTTGACAGCAGGGCTGTTCTTGAGACATTTTGTTCCAGGAGGTGAAGATGTTCTTGCTGTAACAATTCCTGGGGCTGATCCTGCCATAAGACAGAGTGAGGTAGTAGGCCCAGGAAGCAATTGTGGACTACAGGAAGCTGATAATGTTCTCTGTGTTACACTGTTAGTACAAATTGTCCTCAAACTACAACCGTTCATTTAGCGAACGTTCAAAGTTACAGTAACACTGAAAAAAGAGACTTATGATTGTTCCTCTCACTTAGGATGGTCACAAGCGTTTCCATGGTCTTGTGATCAAAATTTGGGCACCTGGCCACAGATTCGTATTTATGAAGAAATGGCAGGGTCCTGGACTCATGTAATCACTGTTTGTGACCTTCCCAACCAGCTTCCGACAAAGAAAGTCAATGGAGGTAGTTAGAGTAACTTAATGACTGCAGTGATTCATTTAACAACTTCAGTGATTCACTTAAGCATCATGCCAAAAACATCAGGCCTTAACCAGCACCAGCAACAGAAATTCTGGTCCCAATTGTGATCGCAAGTCAAGGACAACCTAGAGAGTGTTATCCCTGAGCTAAGTTGCTTCCCAACAGTGCAGTGAAAGACAGCGATGCCCTTTCTCTTCCAGCTGTTCCACATGGAAGGCCATCTAAGTAACCAAAACGTTTTGCAGGCTTCTGTTCCCAATTATTGTGCTAGAGTCAATTCTTGGACCATGGTGCCAGCTCTGTTCCCCATCAAATCTAAGCGGAGTTGGTATTTATGTAAGAGAGCCTCAGGAACCCTAAGGGTAAAACTGGTAAATTAGACCAGTTTCTCAATCTCGGCAACTTTTAAAAAGGGTGGCCTTCAACTCCCAGAATTCTGGGAGTTGATGTCCACGCATCTTAAAAGTTATTGACATTACGAAACATTGAGTTTGTTCAAAAGATAGCAGAAGAAAGCTGTGGCAAAGCCTTTCTATATGACTGTTAATATCTATATGGATATATCCATGAAGCCACCAGGAGTTGAATTCGATTTGAGAGAATCTTTACAGAAGAAAGTAAGAAATACAATTTAGAATATTGGTTGCTATGAATTTATTAGATGTAGAAGGATAGCTCAGAGAAATTGCTTTTACTGTTTTCTATGGTTTATATCATAGTTTATTAGCATTCTATACTATAACTGAAGAATATTTTTTGGGGAAATGATAGGTTCCCTTTCCCTTATGCTATCTTTTTTTTAAAGGCATGCTTACAAGCGAACATAATTGAATGTACCTCCAGATCAGTTTGTCTAGAAAAGTGTATATTACATATAATATATTGTAAAGATACTTCTGCTGGACGTTGCCTTTTATTTTGCCCCATGTGAGGGTGGTGAGATAATGCCTTCATTGCATCCTTGAAGAATATAGTTTGAAGATGGTTGGCTTATTTATCTCAGTCTAAAACCGGCTTATCTTCAAATATATGGAGAACATCTCTAACCCCCATGTATAAACAAGAGGGAACGCATTCGATTTGTTTCTCTTTAAGAGATGAGGAATATATTAAAATACAGGCTGTCTGTAGTATGAAGAATAAGACATGCCCACAATTGGTAAGAGAAGTGACTGAGATCTACAAGCCGAAAATGAGGGTCCACTAAAAAAACCCAAAAATAATCAAAGAATAATTATGACATACTTCTATCTAACCTGATTTTAATTTTTTTTATATTCCTCATGAAGGAAACTTTTTATTTTGTTTGCTGTTTAACTGAGTTGGGCCAGGCTCAACATTCCATGAGAGGTCTCTCCCAAGTTTGGAAGACAGTTGAAAAGACTTGTTTTATAAAGCCACTCATCTCATTCTTGGGTAGTTTGAAGAATCAGAGTTGGAATTCGGAGCAGACTCACATAGATGGAGTCAGCTTTTTAGAAGTTTTAATCCTGGATTAGCAAGAGCTCAGTGGGACAAGCTTTGAGTACTAGAACGTAAGTCAAGACTGGCAGTTTTGAAATTTCTATATTGTGTTTGGAGCTATTCCCCCTATAGAGTTCACTTTAACGGTCTATGTAAATTAGGGCAGTGAAGGCCAATCGTGTCAGATTGGAGGGAGGTGATAAAATAGGACGTGACAAGAGTTGCTTTTGTTACTTTTTGTTCATTGACATAGTATATAAATAATGTTAATTGCACAAAGAAGATGCAGTTTTGTTGATGGTGCGCAATTGGTTGAGAGCAACACTATACAGGTAGCCCTCAATTACAATTTGTTTAGTGACCGTTTAGAAGATTCAACAACACTGGAAAAAGTGATTTATGTCTGTTTTTCATACATTGCAGCATTCTCATTGTCATGTGAACAAAATTCAGACACTTGGCAACAGACTCATATTTATGATGGTTGCAATGTCCCATTGACCCCTTTGTGACCTTCTAACAAGTTAACAGGGAATACAGAATCATCTAACAGCCATGTTACTAACTTAACAACTGCAGTATTCACTTAACTATGATAAGAAAAGTTGGTAAACGGGGCAACATTTACTTAACAAATGTCTTGCTTAGCAGTGGAAATTTTGGACTCAATTGTGGTCATAAGTCAAGGACTAGCTGTGTTCAGTTGCAATGTATTTCAAGTCAGGAAGACTGACTTGTTGACAGTTTGGTTTCAGTAATGTTTGTTGCCCAAGCCACAGTGACTTTACACATAACACGAAATCCTAAACTAGAGTTTGTGTATCATAGTGTTTGGGTTCACAAATCTAAACCACATTGTGGCTTAGCCACAATCACTGTTCACTTTGGCAAAGTATATTTTTACTTCATTATATAATTTTGGTTGATCTCCCAGATGTTAGGTTTAGCAACTCTTGCCATTGAAACACAGGAAGTGTGTTCATGTAACACACGTATCCACGCTTTAACCTAACCAGAGTACTCACTTAACTCAACTTGGGAGTTCTAATTGCACCCTGAACCATAAATTAGTTAAGAAATAACATGTTCTATTGAAACATGGTTGGCAGTTTGTGGTTGAACATTTCTTGGTCCACCATGTGTCTTGCTGTGAAGTACCATGTGTACTGAGGGCTTTGATGTCTAAAAACCACATTATGCTACCATATATTAAGAGAGCTCTTGCTTTAAGGCACATGCCTAGGATTATATGTATAAATCTAATACAAAATATGTTGCTGTTGGTGGATGCTGTCAATCATCTTTTGCAGCCCGACAACATGGTAACCATCTGTGTGCTGTACATTCTGCCTGATTTATGTAGGGTGTCATTTCAGTCTTCTCTCCCCCCCCCCCTAATTAACAGGGAAGCTGAATGAAGTGTGAAAGGCTGAGAAAACAGGACGGATCGGGTCTATCTTGCAGAATGTGGTTATTTTCCCCCATTCTGGTAGGGATGTGAGTGGAAAGCTTTTGCTTCAAGGGCCATTCAAATTAGTTCATGCTTGGATGTAATGCAGTGAAGAAATTTACTGACAACCTGATGAAGGGCCCAGGCAGCCAGCGGTCATGTATTTCTTGAGAAATAACTACACTGGGAGTTGGTCAGAACTGAGCAAGAAATTGAAGGAAGGAAAAAAAAAAGCCAAAATCAGAGGTTAACAGGAAACAAGAAATATGAAGTATGGAGAGAGAGTCTAGAATTTGATACTGGAGAAAGAAAAAGAAAAAAAAGGCAGGAGGGAGGAAAATGCTAGTTTCTATCAATACATGAACAGATGGAAACTGACCCTAAAAGAAGTGGCCTCTTTCACCCCTGTTCTTAACAATGAAGATAATTAACTATTAAATCCTTCTTTAACAGTGTGATTATGCATTTAGAGGGTTTTTTAAACCAAATACTGAAATTAAAAATGCTCATTAGGAAATGAAGAAATGGACTTGAATAAAGATGCTTGGTATTGCTATACTTACTTTTCAGAGAAATGGGGATTAGATGACAGCCAAGTTCTAGGCTTTAAGGAGAGGACATCTCCTTTGAAAAGATCATTGACCAGTAGAGTTTTGGGCGTTTCATAATCTAGGGACAGATGGTCCTTGATTTATGAGAAAAATTGAGCTCAAAATTTCTGTTGCTAAGGGAGATAATTGTTAAATGAGTTTTGCTCCATTTCACAATCTTTCTTGCCATCATTAAGTGAATCACTGCAGTGGTTAAGTTAGTAACATGGTTAAGTGAATATGGCGCCCCCTTTGACTTTGCTTGTCAGAAGGTCATAATAAGGGATTGCATGGATCTGGGACATCATGACTATAAGTCACTTGGCAAGCATCTGAATTTTGATCACAGGACCATGGGGGCTGCTGCAACACTCATAAGTGTGAAAAACTCATTAGTCACTTTTTTCAGTGCTGTTGTAACTTTGAATGGTGACTAAATGAACTGTGGTAAGTCAAGGACTACCTGTAATGTAAATCATCTCTGCCATAAGAACCTAGAAAGCTCCTGCCAAAATGGAAAATAAGTGGGATTTGCATACATTCTAAGCTTTGGGTTTGTAATTGGAAGAACCACATCATGGGCCATTAAGAGATGATGAATGTTACCCTTTTAGTATGCTTTTAAGGGAGCCATCCTCTTTGGCTCTTCCCTTGGAATTTAGCCCACTTTGCATAGCGGTGCGTATCTGTGCTCCTTTCTGTGAAATCGTATGTTGCTTGGAGCACAGTTAATTGAAGATTTTGTTCTAAGAGAAATGGAGGTCTCTGTGATATAGGATGCTGTTAAGGAGTGGGACAATGGGAATAACATGTATGCCTCTGTCTATATGTGCACACCCATTGTGATGTCTCTGTATTTTATTAATGGTTTGTAATGTGCTACCAAAGAATAAAAAGAATGGAGATACACTCCACAAATCACTCAAGTAAGAATAGCAATTGAAATGTGAACTGCGGCAGTTTTGCCTGCTGTGGCAAGGTTGGATTTTATCATTACAGGTAGTCCTCGACTTACAACCACAATTGAGTCCAAAGTTTATATTGTTCAGTGAGATATTTGTTAAGTGAGTTTTGGGCCATTTTAGGACCTTTCTTGCCACAGTTGTTAAGTGAATCACTGCAGTTGATGAATTAGTAACCCGGTTGTTAAGTAAATCTGGTTTCTCTGTTGACTTTGCTTGTCAAAAGATTGCAAAAGGCCTTGGGACATAGCAACAGTCAGAAGTATGCACCAATTGCCAAGCATCTGAATTTTGATCTCATGATCATGGGGATGCTTCAGAGGTTATAACTGAAAAATGGTCATATGTCAGTTTTTTCAGTGCCATTGTAACTTTGAATGGTCACTAAATGAATTGTTGTAAGTCAAGGATTACCCATATTACCATAATGCTATTTTTTATTTACTTCTGGAGAAAAACAAAATCATCTCCTGCCTTCCCCTCCCTCCTCCTCTTAAAGTCATCCACTATAAAATGTAAGCCTCTTCCTTGAAAGTCACTGTGGTCCAGTGTGGGTTGACAGATGGGTGATTTCAACTTCCCAAGCTTGAGCTGAGGCAGAGTGACAGTTCCAAAAGCATCAGCTTCTAAGGGAGAATTACAACCCAAATCATCATGCTTTTAGTGCAACACATTAATTGCAACCCCACACTGGCTCCCAACCGACTTTACTTATATAAATAATACAGAGTAGCTCACTGCAAACTGAATGCCAAGTAAAACAACCCCAAGACCCTTAAATAAATAGTTACCATATTAATGTTAAGGTGATGGCATTCCGGTACCTTGGCATATGCTGGCCATGTGACCACTGAAACGTTTTTGAACAACACTGGCTCCTTCGGCTAGGAAACTGAGATGAGCAGTGCCCCCTAGAGTCAGACACAATTGGATAAGGAAATGGGCTGAATTTGGGCAAGTTGCTTAAATAGATCAGTGAAAGATCCAGCAGCTGCATTCACACAACCTACACAATTTTGTGCATCAATTGCTGATGATTCCAATTTGAGGCAAATCCAGACAATGAGTTAATTTAGGATCGCCCTTAAACAGGTGGTGAACACGGTCTTTTATAGTTTATAAATGCCTGGTTCCATGAGTCATTTATAAAGGAAGTCCAGATATAAAGGTTTCAGTGTTTTGAGTCTTCTGGCTCATGCTGACCTTGTACACTTCATTTGAAGCCACTGACCTCGCTTTAGTCATCATTTCCTGAGAAAACAAGTTGCACTGCATCATTCAACAGTGAGGGATGTAGGCTAAATTAAATGACAAATAACAAGCCTATACGCACCATATATTTAAAGAGCTTTCCATAAATATGGAATTCTCTCCTCCCCCTAGAAGTATGCGAAGCCCCCACCTTGCTGCAGTTTCGTAAACATGCTGCAGCCGTTTTATTACAATATTCATTCGCAGCTGTCTGACTGTGGGCATCTATCTTGGGTTTTATTTTTGCTTTTGTTTCATGGTTAGTTTTTGTTTTGATATTTATTACTATGTTTTTCTTTTTGATTGGACTTCTATGCTACCCAGGATCCTCCGGGATTGGGGTGGGTTTATAAGTATTGTTAATAAACAAATAAAGCTAAGGGGTAAAACCATCCTTTACAAAAAAAAAGTGGCTCCCCCCCCCCCCCCAATACTTCTAAATAAACAACAGGGAGCTGTAAAAAAAAAGAGAGAGCGGCTCCTGTAGTGCTTTGAATGTTGATTCTGCTGTCAACTTAAGGCCCTGTCTTAGCTCTCTCTCTATCCCAGCTTTGATGTTGCAAGAATAATGCAGTAGACAGGGTTGTTATAACGATTACAGCTAGATTGTGCATTGGGCAAAATGCTGTACAGTAAACACTCCAAAATGCTACATAAGGGTTATTGTTGTTAAAGAAATCTCTGGCTGAATTACAATTCCTAGCAGCTCACCAATCACAAGAGAAGTCAGAAGACATAACTCAGCAACATCTCAGGTTGCATCGCTGAACAGCATCTCAGGATGCTACAGGTCTCCCACCGAATGCATCCTCCCAGCGAACACCCTCTTTGCCCAAATGAGATTTCATACTTAGAGCCCCAGCTCAGAATAACAGAGTTGGAAGAGAACTTGGAGGTCTTCCAGTCCAACCCCCCTGTTCAGGCAGGAAATCTTCTCTTTTAGACAAATAGTTGTCTAATCTCTTCTTAAAAGCTTCCAGTGTTGGAGCGTTCGCAACTTCTGGAGGCAAGCTGTTACACTGATACGAAACTCCTCTTCACCTTTAGTTTGCTTCTCTTGTTCTGCCTTCAGGTGCTTTGGAGAATAACCAGGCTTTTCTGGGACAGGAGTGATGGCTGGACTTTTGATCAAGTGCCATCTTCTCTTGATGTGGGCTGTGCCAGCTCTATGACAGACGGCTTTCTCTACAAGTAGTCTTTGATTTATGACCACAATTGCAACCAGAGTGTGTTGCGAAGCAAAGTGATGCTCAATTTTATGCTTTTTTTTGCCATGGTTATTTCAGCATCCTAAGATTACAGGATCAACATCTGTAACCTTTCCAGCTGGTTCCCAACAAGCAAAGTCAATGGGGGAAGCTGGATTCATTTAATGACTGCATGGTTTACTTAACAACTGCAGTGATTTGCTTACCAACAGTGGCAAAGAAGGTCGTAAAATGGTGTAAAACACACTTAATGATCTTTCAAGCAATGGAAATTTGGGGCTCAATTGTGGTTGTAAGTTAAGGACTACCTGTATATCTGGGATAAAGCAAGTTCTGGTTCATCTTAGGGGGGCATGGTTTGGTTTCTTCCTACAATGCCTTTCTTATAAGAGAGAGTCACATTTTCCTGACCAATCCTGAACCAGAGCAGGCTGCCTCTTTGCTCTCTGATTAGATTCCAGTCATCAAGGAGAACTAAGAAAAAAATTCCTGGCAGTTAGAACAATCAACTAATGGAACAGAAATTGCTTTCGGAAGTTCTGAATGCTCCAACACTGGAAGTTTTTAAGAAGAGATTGGACAACTGTTTGTCTGAAATGGTAGATTTCCTGCCTGAGCAGGAGGTTGGAGTAGAAGACCTTCAAAGCGGGGGTGAAATGCTACCGGTTCAGGCTGATTCGCCCGAACCAGTAGTAAAAAAAAGTTCTAACAATCAGCTGTGCTGCACTATGGTAGGAATTTTTTTTTTACTTTTTGGGGGCATTTGGGGTCCATTTTTGCTCCCAGGAGGCTTTCCTGAAGCTTGCTAGGCCAAAAACAGGATGGGTGGATGGGAGGACTGCTCCAAAAGAAAGAGAGAAAGATAGGGAGGAAGGGAAAAAGGAGAGGGCGGGGGAGGACCATAAACCTGGCACTAGACGCAGCTTCAGAGGATACCTGGAAAGAGCACAGCAATAGAGGGCTGGAAGGGACCTGGAGGTCATCTAGTCCAACCCCCTTCTCCGGCAGGACATTGTTAAAGTGAGTTTCTGTCTTTTGAAACCCCCCCAGTCAAATGACTACATAGCCACACCCACCCAGTCACATGACCCCCACCAAAAGACGCCCACAGAACCAGTAGGAATCATGGTTAGTTTTCACTACTGCTCC